>SZWC01002168.1:145811-182335 GCA_023375785.1 Penium margaritaceum
TGTGTGTGCGTGCGTGCGTGCGGCTTTTCTACTTGCCTTATTCCAAAGACATGTGTTGCATGTCCTGCAATACTTATTGATATTAACACTCCATCTTGACCACCAATAATGGTTTGAAATTCCCTATCTGGTCTTTTGAGGCCCCACATGACCTACGACAGGTGGGTCATGGAACGAGGAGTCTCCTCAAAGGTCTCCCGAGTTGAGAAAAAATGACTTGTTCTCCGTGCAAGAAGATTCTTGTGGCCACTACCAATCCATACTTGTCCAGATTCAGAGAGTAATGAAACCAAGAATTCACATAGTGTCCTATCCCTATCCTGTTCATAAGTTGTTGTAGTGGATGATCTCCCAAAGTGGCTGTTGTAGGGGTGCAGGGGGCTTTGGTGTTTGCATTTTTTTGTCCAAACGACCATAAAACCAGACCACAAAACTTGGTGGCTGCTTTAGTTCCCACAGGCAATCGGCTTAGTGGATCGGCCACATTGATGCGTCCTAACCGATACTTTCACATGAACAAGAATCGTCTTGGGTCTTTGCTCCTACGCACCTCTTGTCTTGACAATTTTGGTTGCGTTTGGAAAAACACCAATGGGTTGTTGTTGGTCATGACCGTCACACCCCCTACAATGCTCTTGAGTTAGCAATGCCACATCTTGAAAGTTTTTGCCACTACAAGAGCTCTTGATCCCTAGTTGTGTACTACGTCTCAGCGGAGACGAGCTTTCGGTTTTCATACGCAACCAAGTGACCACTCTACAAGAGGAATGCTCCAAGTTCTACTACAAAAGTATCACATTCAGATGTCCATTCCCAATGCACGTCTTTTTGTGTTAGCCTCGTCAGCGGAACACCCAGGGTTGAATACCCCTAAATGGACCAAAAAAATAGATAAACGGATGAAAGTACTTTACAAGGCCAAGGAAAGAAGGAATCTGTCTCACTGTTTCTAGAAGTGGTTAATCCACCACGGCTTGGAATTTTTCTGGGTCAACACAGAAACCGTCCTTGCCAACTACGTGTCCAAGGTATTCAAGCTCGTCTTTCACAAGCATACACTTACCCACTTTTGCATAGAACTTCTGTTGTCAAAGGATTACAAGAGCTTTGTGCATATGTTCTATGTGCTCTTCCATTCATTTAGAGAAACCTAGGATTTTGTCTAGGTGGACCAGGACAAACTTATTGAGTTCCTTGGCAAACGTTTGGTTCATTTCTCCTTAGGAGGTTGCTAGGTGGTTCGTTAGCCCAAAGCACAAATCACGGAACTAAATGTTTCTCATGTGTATTAGAAATGTTGTTTTTGGACACATCATCTTCCGTGATGCAGATATGGTGGTACCCTTGAGGCAAATTCAAGGACAAAAATGATTCTACCCATTGAATTTGGTCAAGCAGGTCCTCAATCCGTGATAAGGGAATAAAGTTCTCACCATCACCTTGTTTTTCACCCTATAGTCCACCCATATGCATGAACCACCTTCCTTGTTATTCACAGAAAGAATCAGCACATTGTACGGAGCTACTTGGCTTGATCCACCCTTTTGTAAGGTACTCGTTGACTTGGCATTTGACCTCTCGCCTTTCAGCCAGACAAAGGCAATACATGGATCTGAACAGAAAGGTCGCCTTTGGTTGCTCCAGAATTGTGTGGCCCATGTGTCGTTATAATGGAAGCGCAACCGGTGGGTCCTGCAATACATCCAAGAACTCCACTCATGGAGATTTTTTTCTTGTGACGTGTCTTCCTTCACTTCATCCTCACTTTCTACAACCGAGCAAACAAGAATTCAAAACCTTGTCAAATATATCTCTTTACCTCCATCATGGACAAGCTGGCATGGACTTTTATTCAGGTCAAAAAAAATGTACTTGAAATCAATGTAATGCGACACTGTCCCTTTCAAAGGATCAAGTGCTTTGATTCAAATCCCATCAAAGCTTTGCTTTATGCAAAGCCATAGACTGCCTAGCACCACATGGAATGGGTAGAGAAGGTTCATTACCTTCAACGTGACACTTTGCATGTAACCATAAATGCATTTTTAACAAGTATCGATCACGTTTACACTGCAAATTTTTATCGACGAAAATTGGGCCGTTTGATGGCTCGTACTTCAGGCCAACCTGTCGGGTAAAGCCAGGGCTAACAAAGGATTCATCCGCTCTAGTGTTTGCTTAAACATTTACGGGAGCACCAACTAGGTGTCATTGCATTGGCATGTTGCCCCCGCTCTTCCGATTGAACAGGCTCGACGACGCAAGCCGAGTTTGTGATAAACATGGAACTGATACGGCAGGCACCAAAACTCCTATGATTCACCTACTTGAGTCTACATCTTCTGAACACGTGTGAATTTGGCTAACACCTGTTGGTATCAAATTAGAATGGGTCCGAATCTTTGATTGAAGGTAGAGCAAACATGATTGAGCTCATGACCTTGAGGGTGTTTGCATCAATCACTACATCACACAACTGTTGCGTAGTGGTCGATATCACCACCACTAGGCATGTTGGATCATGCATCTTGTCCAAAGTTGTAAGGTTTAGTGGGCAATGTCGGTAAGAGAGTGTAGGGTGAGATTCAACAAGAGGGAAGAAAAGAATAGAGAAGTTTGAGCCCATAAACTATGTTAAAACATTTTGCATCCTCAGTTTAAAACATGAACCCACACTCGTGATCCAATTTCACCCTTGAGTGGTCCCCACCAACGTCACTCAGAGATGGGGAAACCCGCACCACGACAGTGTCTATTTTCACGGCCGGGCCAATTGGTATGGCGACGGCCCTATCTAAGGCCTTGTCTACGGCCTCCTACGACATCCTGTCCACAAGGTGCTGTGGTTGTGGCCAAGGCCATAGCCTCGTGTCCACCCATAGCACCCTCAGGGAATTGTGCCTAAAGTGGCCCAGCTGCATACAGTTGTGGCAAAGTCCATTGCGAAAAGATGTGTTGTGACGCTCACGCACTGTGCGCTGCACGTCATTGTGGCGTCTTTGCTTGTGGTTGGGAATCTTGTGCCCGCCAGTCTTCTTGCTTGGTAGATTTATGAACTACTTACCCTTGACTCTTCCTTGTTGCTTGGGTGTCCCCCTAGTCCTTGCCATTTCCATTTGCATGTCGCATCCTTGATATGCACACACGTTTGGCCATGCATCCAAGTAGTGCTTTGGATTCATTGATTAAATTTCACTCATGTAGTTGCCCAATGCCATCCTGCTGGTCCAGGCATGGCTCATTGCCGTTGTGGTGGTCTTGTCCTTCAACTTCTTACTAGCAAGACTATCATGCATACACTATAATAGTAATCACTCCAAGTACTTGAAGGTCTGGGTCTCATTGTCCTCAATGAAGATTTCAACTTCCTCGACAAGTGCAGTGAACTCGCTCAAGTAGATCCCAATCAAGCTACCCAGCTACTTGAAGTCCTTGATCTCGTGCAAGGCATGTAAGGTCTCCTCGTGCTGGGTGCACTTCTTGCACATGATAGTGCATAAAGCCTCCCATAGCATGGGCTTCCACGTAGGATGTGGATGCTGCATGCCCTACTCCTTGACCACAAACTTGAAGAGCTTGTCCATAATTCACATTATGGCAAGGTCACCCAAAAGATTGAGTGGAGCCTTGTGGACACATAGTACGTGCTCCATGCAATTTGGTAAGTCTTCTTACTTTACTCCCTTCTGGAAGATCTCCACACTGTGGATAAAGGACATGTTCATAACCAGCCTCCATATCATTGAGGTAGTCAAGTCCTTACTACCACTAACGTTGGCACCAACAATTGTGGCCCAGTATAATTGCTGCTGCATCTACACCCGGGTCACGTTTTGCAATGTCTTGTCCATATTGTTGCATCAACGGGTTGCCTTATGAGCGGCCAGATATTCCATCTTGTGATTTTCGTTGAGATCTGTGATCTTTGCTCAACATGGGCCTCAAGGTTTGTGAATGCAAAATTCAACTCTGATGCCCTCAGCGCATTTGTGATAACCTCAAGGGCCTCACGTTTTCCTTGTATGGTTTGCGTACACACCATCGAGGAGTCCTTACTTTTGGGGGAAGTTTTTGTCAACGACGACGCTCAAGTGGGCATGGGTCTACCCCATCGTAGTCACATCATAGGAAGGGGGTTCAACCTCTACTCCTCTGGGTGGTGTCGCACCTCCACCGTCCGTGCTAATATGGAGTCATCCCAGCAGCACGGCAGCAACCTCAATAAGCCCCTGATGGTCATCATAAACTTCCTTTGTGCAGACATCGTCCACCTCGTGCTGAGGAGAACTTCCCACGTGGCTACTTTTTATGCCTTTACTGCTATGGACAACCTCACTGTTGCCAACAACTCTAGGCAATCAAACTCGCGTCTTGCTCCTCTCAAGTGATGGGCTTGAGTTTGCCACACCATGATGGTGCTGACCGCGATCCTCGTTGAAATTTTCTTTTTATTAGGGTCCACACTCGGATGCTCCTCCTTGAATGCATCCTCCGTCATGTGGGAGCCATCCACTTGCACATGGTCTTCCTCATCAAGCACTTCTTCGGCGTTTGTACGCTTCTTGATGTCGCCAATTTTAGCGCGGATTGCCTTTGGCGGTATGGTTGCCTTTGGTTTGAAAACCGTGCTCACGATGGTGGCTCCCAAGAGTTGGTTTCTGCTGAGGGTGTATGGTGAGGTCATCACCACCTTGCCCTTGTTGGTCTTGGACAGCCCGACACCTACCATTCTACCGTACTGCACTTTATATTTGATAGTAACTATTTTTAGCATGGTTGAGACTCGACGAAAAAGTTCCTTATGTCGAATTCAAGACGCCATGGAATTAAATACAAAGAATAAAAATCAATTTTCAAGCTTCACCACTGGGGACGTCTAGCAAAGTTGCTGGGTCCAAGCACAAACATCTATTGTTTTATTTCCTTTTCCATGCTGCTTGTGCAAATCACATCGGAAGCGTCGAGTATAGATCCAGTCGTTTGACAATTCAAACGACAGCACTCACGATTCCTGACAATGGAAGGCATAAATGCGGTGATTGGTCGGCCATGTCACCGACCAATCACTGCTTTCATACCTTTGGCACTGCGAACGTGCAAATTGGGCCGTTCAAACCGTTGAACAACTGCAGCGAGGACTTCTGCTCTGCATTCGCTTCTTGCTTGTCGTCAAAAGGAAAAAACTCAAATGCCCCCCTCATCAAATATCAAGTTTCACTAGGCACGCTAACAACGAAATCAATGATACACCAAAATAATTACAAAGACAATTTTTTCCTGATCGAATAAACTATGCTTAATCCCATTCGTCAAATATCAAGCGCAGTATGGTGTAGTGCGTGCAACTAGCACGTGAAGATCCTCTTGTGGGGATCTTCCCACAACCTCAAAGAGATGTCACCTATGGAAGTATTTGATTTTACTCGCATGATTGCCTAGGCTACCAGAAAAGTTACAGCTTTCCTAGGCCTCTACGACTGGCCTTCACGTGGTTGAAAAAAAAATCATAGGTCGTCACGTACAAAAGAAAAATGTGGGGTTTGACCTAACTTTCTAAGCTGTGACTCATGGCACTAGGGAGCCTATCGAGGCTAGGAAATCAGAAGTAAAGACAAGGAGTAAAGGCAATTCAATTTGATAGAGAAGCCTCCAAAGAGTATGAGGTTGGGTAGTGGGACAACTTTAGTCTAGATTTCAAAACCAAACACTCCTCCCAAACCCCTCCTGTCTTCTCTTGTATCTTCTAGCCTTCCTTGGCATCCTCTTGCACTCTCTTGACACACCTTGCGCCTCCTTGGAGGCATTACCATTGTACTCCATGGCAAAAGTTCCGAGAGTGCCACCTCACTTTTGTTTTGTAATGCTCTAAAGTCGTGAAAGTCCTTAATCTTAAAGAAAGATACTGCCTCAAATTTTGGTTAAAGGAGGGAAGAAGGAACTTTGAAAATGAAGACGAATTGGTGGTTTTGGGGGTGAGTGTAACATCCATGGATCGATAAAGATAAAACATTCCCAACGGAACCCCTTTGTTTCTATTGATGGGATTTCACCAATGTCGCTTCGTCGCCCGGACATGTGAATTGAGCGCAAATGACGTGCTTCAATATGAAAAGAAGGGTGGCAGGTTGAATTCGAAGATGAGCGGATCATGGTTTAGCCCATTTCAGAACCACCCCTGAATATGATTGTGATGGTTTGCACCATTTCTTTTTTCATGGAGCGGTTTCGAACCTCTTCCCTTTTGCCAAGAAATGTTGTGGACACTCTTTTGGGGAAATGTATGTGTGCGCATCTTAAATGGGCGGCAGCTATGGAAAAGGAGGGCCACGACAACTTGGCAAAATTCATCGCACCTGTAATCATCGCTAGGGGAATCAACCTCGCAGCCTCCAGCCTTCGTCACCAGAGGTCGCGGTTGGAGGCTCAAGGCGACAGCTATTGAAAGCGTCGAATCTGGAAACTCATGTTTTAGTCTTCGGAAGTGTGAATTATCAATTGTAGCCATCAACATTGGACGCGACTACAACGGTGAAAAGTGAACATTAAAAAAAAAAAAACCATACATAAACGGTTTGTCCACCAGACCCAGACAATTTGTATGGAAATCTGTCATGGAGGCACTTGGCGAGGCTCATTCCACAACAATGTGAAAGCAGATGACATGAAAGATACAGTTGTAGCATGACGAGCCAGAAATGCAGGGAAGTCCTTGATGGGGGTAGCTAACGGGGGAAAAAATCGTACGGGGGTGCTAATATTTGGTAAATCGACGGAGGTTGTCAGAATTTGGTCGAATTGACCTGTTGCTAACCCACCCCATTGGGTTTTTGTAGAGGAGAAGTCTTGACATGCGTTGACCGACAAAAGAGAGATGAAAATGACAACACCATACGTGGCACAAATCAACGATGTGGAGCCCAGGAGAAACCGAAAAGCGACAAAAATAGCGAGAAAAAAAGGCAGATCATCCTTAACAGCTGATAGTTGAACGCAGATCAGTATCCTCCTCTTTTTTTTCCTCCTTGCCCCTTGTTTGTGCCTGTGGTCACAACATGGGCACGGTACGGGTTACATGAATCCAGGTTTTGAGTCAAACACATATCCGTGGAATAAAATGGAGGCTTGCAAATTCACACTCTAAATTATCTAATACACCTTTACAAACAGGAAGGAAGATAATAATGAGTTCATGGTAATAAACAAAGCCATACATCACTAAAATGCTATAATTTTTGTGCAGAATATTGTACCTAAACTTTAAAGTGAACTTTGTGTTTCAATCTAAATCAAGTGGATAAAGATCTTCAAGTATTTTTTTAAGTAATTTGTAACAAAACAACATGATTTAGTGCATTAATTTTTTGGCCTAATTCCGCGATATCCACTGTTTCGGCCTCCGAATTCGGTCGTGGCCACTTCTCGCACATTATACACACGGTACTTGCTTTACACAGAACATGTGTGCAGTACCCACTGTTTTTTCACGTCCATAAAATCATGCATGCCGCACCCACTATTGGAAAGAAATTCACGCTACACCAGTTCCACGTGAATTAGTTTGTGAACTGTGGGTATCCGGCGGATTAAATTTCATTTTTCACCGATTTCAGTCACCATTTCTACATCGCACAATTTGAAGCCCGACTCATATGCCTTTCCGGTGTCTTCATGAGAAGGTGAACTTCTGACAGAAGAAAGATGTGCTGAAAGCAACCCGTCACCCCTACTTTATTTGACGCTTTCAACAGGAGGCTTCAACTTTGGAACGTTCGACGAAAGCACGACGTCTGTCACATACAAAATCAGACGTCACAGAGTTTCTTTGCCGTACATGCAGTGAACGTGCCATGATGTTGCGTTATGCGGGTCTTGCCGTCAACCTGGACAACATGCAAACGGTATCTGATCGTAGCATATGTCGACGACGCGATATGTTGCCAAGTGGACGTTGCCTATTGTCGTCCACATGCCACCGGCGCCAACTGGCGGATTATTCGAGGTGGATTGACATCCTAACACCGTCCTTACGTCGAAGCTGACGTGGCTCCCCTTGTCTTACATTTTCCGCCAGGTGGACGATAGGATTATTAAGTGTCTTAACCTCCTCGGACGTCTTCACACCGGATGCATGGGATGCGACGGTTGTCGTAATGGAAAGTCGCCCAACCGCCATGTGATGTGGACGTTCTCTCTCGTCGTCCGCAGGGGTCGTGACCATTGGCCCATTGTTGATGTGTAGTCGACATGTTCTTCCAATGTCACCACTTTGTTTCTGCGGGCTTGTGTCTCCAGGATGGCCCTCCTCCTTGCGCTAACAACTGGTGGGTTTTCTAAGTGTAGATGGTGGGTAGGATGCATATTACAATGCATGTCGCACACTGTTATGCCCACTGTTGGCCATCATGGCCGCCACTTTCCACGCTACTGGAGGCGATTACCCGGACGACGAGGACGACGACCCACCCGAGGTCCTCGTCTATCGGTACCACCCGGAGTCATCCTTCCTCGTTACTGAGTGGGAGGAACACGAGTGGAACTGTCACGTCAACGTCGTGGAGCGCATGACCCCTCGCTCCCCAGACCGTGTTTAAGAGAGCACGATGCGACTTGGAGGTAGTCAACGTGTCCCTCCGTATTGTGGTTACCGTGCCGGTGGGTTAAACCCACGTTGTTTGTAGACATGGCGTCATCGCCGATGGGGTTGGACCTCCTGCTTGGTCGAAGTATGCTGTCCGCTAGCCATATGACACAAGTATGTCTTCTGCCTTTTTGCCACACATGTGACTGACATGTATCTATGCACGTCCGCTGTGCAGGGTTGTCTGATGAGGACACCCCGCCGCCCCTGCCGGAGAACACTGTCGAAGATGTTGAAGCCGCTCCATCCCGTGCGCACAAATGCAAAGGACGATGCACGGATTTCCTAGGCGGTCGTGCCTTCTGCAACATGGACGCCTGTCACAAAGCTGTCCAAGATTATGCAGTCGACCGCGGCATGCCAGTGTCATGGGTCCGTAGTGAGCCAACTCGCCTTGAAGACCGCTGCGGACTATGGAAGCAAGCAGGCTGCAAATGGCTCCTGAAGGCTCCCTATCAGTGCAAGAACGGCAATGTTGCCGTCATTGAATTTGTCGATGGCCACAAGTGTTCCCCCACCACAAAGAAGGGCGATCAGGCGCGCCGGGCTACATGGGTGCTGCGGCACATTGAGCAGACCATCAAGAAGAAGCCCTCCACGGAATCAAAGGCGTTGTAGTAGATTGTTGAGGCTTGTACTGGGGAGAAGGTGCATTACCCCGTGGTGTACCGTGCGAAGAAGGCGGCCCAAGAGAAGTTGATGGGCGAGAAGGCACTGTCGTGGTCCCTGTTCCCTGCGTACATTACGGAGGTTAGTAGTTGTTGCCTCCGTCGCTTCTTCCCCATCCCTATTTTCGATTGCTACACATCTTTGTGTTCAAGCACCGTCCCCATGGCATGTCTGTCGTGCAGCTCAAACGGGTGGACCGCCGAACGTTCACATGTGCAGAGCAAGACAAGAAGAACGTCTTTCGCCAAGCCTTCATAGCACCCGGGGCGTGTCGGGAGGGATGGAACCACGTGCGGCGCATCATAACCATGGACGCGGCTTTCGTGAAAAATGGATTCAAGCAAGTTCCATTCATTGTGCAGTTATGGGACGCAAACAACCACTCCGTGCCCATAGCGTGGGCACTGTGCGGACAGGAGGACAAGGACAACTGGCTCTGGTTTGTGCAGCAACTGGTGCAGGCGTACCCCACTGCTCGCGACCGAGGTACTGCCATCATTTCCGACCGCGATGACGGGCAGCTCCAGCTATAGCCTGTGAATTACCAGGTGCAACGCACATGTATTGTGCGCAGAACGTCAAGTCCAAGGCGGGCCGGGTCGCCGCGGACCTCTTCTGGACCTTGGCGCATGCGTTCAGCCCGCGGGAGTTCAAGCGCTCACAAGAACAGTTGACGAAGGCATCCATGCCAGGTCAGCAGTACATTTTTGGCGGGGGCACAGACCCGGGCATCCCACTTGCGGCGTGGAGCCGAGTCTACATCCCTGTGCCCCGTGGAGGCCACACAACGAGCAACGCGGCCGAGTCTTTGAACGCTCGTATCATGGACCTGAGACATCTGTACCTCTTTCACTACTTTGCCCAGCTGTACGTGTGGGTGCAGAAGCAGTTCGCAGAGCCCCAGAGGCTGGCACATGACTGTGAGACTACGCTGGCACCCTTCGCCGACGCCAAGGTAACGAACTACACTCAGAAGGCGAGGGAGTATGACATCATCCCGTCCGGCCCACTCTCTGGAACGGTCTCTGGTCCAAAGAGTCTGTCCGGCCGTGAGGTGGATTGCAACGCGAAAAAATGCAGCTGCGGCAAGTGAGCCGAGTACGGATTTCCGTGCCAGCACGCCGTCAGTCTGCTTGTGGACGCTTGGGTCAACCCCGACATGTATGTCAACATCCACCTGACGAAGATGGCATGGAAGAGAACTTACCGTCACCCCATGCCCGGTGTCAACCTTTGGGAGGTGCTGTACGCAGAGAATGGGTGGGGGCCCCGGGGCAAAAAGCATGGCGCTGGAAGGCCCAAGACCAAGCGCAAGGACCGTTACGCATGTTGCCGGAGGGACCGCATCTGCAGCCATTACGGCCTGTACGGGCATGACCCGCGGAATTGCACCAACCCACCTGCTCTGTCTGCATCTAACGTGGTCGCAGCACGTGCTGAACAACTTGCCTCTAGCCACGGAGTGCGAGGTGATGGTGGAAAACAACTTGGACCAGCAGCAGCAATAGCAGCAGGAGTAGCAGGGGACTAGCAGCAGCAGCACGAACACGTGGAGCAGAAGGAGCAGCAGGAGCATCAAGAGCAGGAGGAGCATGTGTAGCAGCAGGAGCAGCACGAGTAGTAGGAGCATTAGCAGGAGGAGCAGGAGCACCTAGAGCAGCAAGAGCAGCAGGAGCGCCGGGTGCAGCAATAGCATGTAGAGCAGCAAGAGTAGCAGGAGCATTAGCAGGAGGAGCAGGAGCACCTGGAGCAGCAAGAGCAGTAGGAGCATTGGGAGCAGCAGGAGCATCTGGAGTAGCAGGAGCAGCAGGTGGTGCTGCCAGTGGTGCTGCAAGTGCTGCTGCAAGTGATATGGCAGATGCGGCTGACATAGCAGATCCCACATTTTCATCCCAGGTTGACAACCCTGGCAGTCCTGCAGACAACGACCCCTCGTCCTCAGAGTGCTCAGAGGAGGACAGTGCCTCGGACTATGAGACAACTGAGACAAAAGAGTGGGATTCAATGGATTCCTCCTCCCACTCAGACGCATCTGAGGAAGATGAACCGATCCAACACAAACGCAAACGCAGATGCCGTTCTGTGTGAACATAGGTAAAGCAACATTGTGTGTCGTCCATTGATGGCCCATGCTGCCTTGTGTACTTTGTTGTGTTCACTTTTGTTATGTGCAGGTGTGGCAGATCCGTGTCCTCTTGAAGACCGTGGTCAAGCGGCAACCAAGGATGAAAGTGCACCGGCACAGGCTCGGATCACATGTGGCCCACAACACGGGATGTGCGATGGAGGGTGCACAAGTCATGTGTTCCATGATGGCTAGTCTCAACCTAGGCAAGACAGATGTAGAGCAGGCCAGATGTCAAGTGGCCAACCCATGCACGGGCATGTGTGCGTCCCACTTTGGGGAAGTCTTTTATGATGCATGCCTATAGTTCAATGAAGTTGCAGAGTGCCCTGCTTGTGAGGTCATCTGTTACGTGCACAGCTTACCCGTGCACGTTCAGTTGTGGATCAGTACGTGTGACTTAGCTCCTCTGTTGTACTGGGCTTGAAGTTCACAAAGATCTACACAATGTCATTTTACAAGACCACTGTCTCTAGTTTTTGGTGTACCTGGACACAGGTTTCAAGCGAGGTAACCTTAGTGATTAATAGTCTAATCCTATGAATGACATTAAGCCAGTGTAAGAGTGGTGACTTCACTACAGTGTACAGTTTTTCGCAACTTTGCTGTCAATTGCACGAGTCACATACTTTTGAATGTTACACATTGAGGGAGTGTAAGGGTGGTTAACATGCAAAGAAATGTCCTAGTACATGAAACCGTAAATAAATGAATGCCATATCCACTATCTGTATTGTAAACTATATGCAAAGCAAGTAATGGACACAATGTGAATGTTTTCAACCAATCATGTGCAGCAAGCCCACTACCTGCCGCAAAGAATGTCATAAGTGGCACATAACTGAAGAAAACATCGGAAGATCTTCCCCATGTCCACTATGTGTCAGCTAGCATTTACATGGCATACTTTGTACACAATTGATGACAACGCGTTGTCTGTGGCACATGCGAAAGTACCACCATTCAGTACGTTGATCAAAACATGATGAACACATAAGCAAAGCAACCACCAAGAGTATCAAGACCAAGGCAGCCACTGCCTAGGGGTGTGAGGAGGACGTGGATTTGGCATGCGTTCGCCCAGAATCCAGCATATGGTCTCCGGTTCGCATGGGTTGTTCACCCAAGTAGGTTGGACCTTCGTGGAAACGAGCGTGTCCCAGCGATGCTTGATCCTAGTCCATGCCTCCTCCACTTGTTGGGGAGTGAGCTGTGGCCTGCTGGGTCTGGTAGGTTTACCACCCCATGGGCCAACATGATCCCATCGGTAGATCCTCGCCACAGTGCCCCACGTGTAGGTACGCTTGGTCCATAACTGTGTACGCACGTCCATAACGTCAGTGGGCTTGGTGTCGTCATGTCCATATACCATGCGACCCATGTTTACTACGGTGTACAACACCGTAAATGGAGATGGCTAACGATGATTGCCACCTCCGTACTTGTACGTGCTCTACGAGCGGTTACATCCGCAAGGACAGTTAGGCTCGGAATGTATCCATGGCTCCCATACATCAGGGCTGTTCAATGGTTCATGACTGGGCAATGGCCAGTCGAGGGTCTGTGCCATGGCTTCAAGAGTCGCAGCCCATGTGGTCTGTGGCAGATGGCGGCCATGTACGCTCCTAGTATGTGCCTTTCTGTGGTCCCATGCTTCCTTGATGGCAACCCATGCTCGGTGGGCAACAAAGGGGTCCACATAATATCCATTACTCCCCCCGCGACCATTTTTGCCATTCCTGCGACCATCGGATGACATGTCAATGGTTTGCGATGATTAACTATACAATGCACGTCGTTAGAAGGGCGAGGGACAGGACACACGGCGTTCTGGACAGGACGAGCAACCATCCCGACGCGGACTGTAACCTTAAAGTCTGTCCCTTCTGTGATGTTGAACTTTTTGGTTCAACGATGTTTACGACAATTCACGTAGTGAGTTTAGCATGGTAAAGTACTTTTCACTTCATGGAAAGTGCTCGCGATAGGCGACTTAGCGGCGCCCGCTCATTTGAATTTCAGCAGTATCGTGGTTGCACTGGACCAATGCTGGTCCACAAAGACAAAGACGCCAAGTCAGGGAGGTATGTCGGAACTGTGTGGTGCACTGGCACTGTCGACTGCCACGCTGTTTATGCTACGCGAGGCTATGTTGGGGTCCTGTTTCAATGGCGTTGTCTTCCGTTGGCCCGCGTGGAAAGTGGGTATGGAGAGAATAAGTTCGTCCTCCATACGATTTTTTGGCACGGTGGACATCCGAAGTATTTGTTTTTAACAGTGGCCATCGGAAGTATTATGTACATATTGTGGACGTTATACGCATGTTTATGCAAAAGTGGCTGTCCCATGCTTTTTCTGCAAAAACGTGGGTAGGACTTTCTTTTGTTGCAAAGACAGTGGGTATGAGGCAAGTGTACCCTGAATTGTTTGAAGGGTAAGAAAACAAGAAGATTAGAGTAATTTCTTTTTTGAAACAAAGAAGATTGGAAATTTTCCGGTTCTAATTTATGAAAGTTTTGACTATAATACTATATCAAATTGCCTTGTAAGTGTCGTTTTAATCACTCAATGAACCGAAATTTAATTATGAATTTTTACTCTTGCATTTTATACACTAAATCATGCAATAAATGTAATTTATTTAATGTTGGGTTTCAATATGTAATGGGTTCTATTTGGGAAAATGCATGTTGTTTTTCCTTTGTGAGGAGAGGTTTCTAACATAAACTTTAAATACATTTTAATGTTTGATTATGATTTTTTTCATAAGTTAATCATTTGAAAATTATTTTTTCTTTAAGTTTTTAGTAGAATTTGTATTTCAAAGGATAATCTCATAATATTTTAATAAAACATTGTAAAAAGTGCTTTATTTTCAAACATGTTTGATTGCTCACTAAAACATGGATACATGCACACAGTTTTAACACATGTAACGAGTATTTTACAGATTTAGATTGTTTGACCACAAACAAAAAATAGTTTGTGCATTAAACACTCTTTTCAAACGACTCGGGAATCCATGAATTGTAATAAATTCTTTAAATTTCATTAATCATCTAAATGTTATACCCTTAAATCCTTTTTACCCAAAAAATCTGATGCTTGAGAAAATGTTCAAGATAATGTGTCCCTTTATATATCTTCAAGTCAAAAAAATGGACTTTTGATTTAAGTTGGATGTATTACGTGGTGTAGAATTTTTTTTTAATGATAACATGTCATTACGAATTAATTTATTAGTTATTCTTTATTTTCATGAAGTCTGACTTTTTTTAGTAAGGATTATTGCATTAGTTTGTATAATAGATATTGCTCTTATGTTTATAATTAGTTTTAATTGTATTTCTTGGTTATCTAGAAAACATCCTTAAATATAAAGAATAGTGTAAATATGAAAAGATTCATGGAATGTAATGGAGAAATGATATCTTCTCGTTTTTATCTTTTTTTTGTATACTACAAACAATCAACACAACTCCCAGGCATTTTATTTCATGGTGTTAACATGTATATTAACTCGACCTAGATGAGGCTAAAGTTTGCCTTTGAAAAATTTCCGTTGTAAGCTATATGTTACACTAGGAAAAACCGAGGTGGTTCATAGTTGAAACCAAGGCGTGTCACTTTGCGCTAGAATGAGGGTATTCGAGAACATTGAGAAGAGAAAAGTGCACTTGTTATTGAAATTGTCAAAAACCGGTGTCATGTATACAATGTGCGAGTGGGAGAGAGAAGAGGTCGAGTCGAGCCATTTGGAGATTCGGCGGTTTGCGTGACGCGATGTCGCGTTCTGGTTCGCTCGCTCGACAAGGCCCTTGTTGGTTCGACAGGGTGCTTTGAGACCAATTTTGTGGTTTGCGAAGTCTGTCAAAACCGTGCATCGAAACTTTGTCTGTAGCCTCAAATCCTCGAGAAACACTATGAGTAGATTCCGACGAGTTCAAGAAGTGACCCGAAAACTGTCGGTCAACGCATGGTCATTCCGAGGTATTCCGGACGAATGCCCTTGGTGCACAGAAAAAGTTGTCGCGACTAAGTCGCAATAAAGGACGGGAGCGACGAAGAGAAATGTAGGCTGCTTCTAGGTTTGGGTCCTGTGTATGCCATCGACATGACACTTTCCCCCCTTTTAGTCGTGACGCCTTGGCGCGTTACTGTTGCGAGGCCGTGGGCGAGCACGGTAGGCGTTGATGAGAGGATCGACTTCCAAGAGTTGGGTGTACGGAACCCATCTGTTGCGTGCAGCGTCATAGTTCTTCCACTTTACTAGATACTGGTCTTTGCCTCCTCGTTGGTTGTGATCAAAGCTTTCCTAAAACTTTGTACACGTGGTCACCATCGGCAATCATATGTGGCAAAGCAGGTGCCACGCTTTTAGGAAAATCTTCCGTTGGATGAATGTAACATCGGAGTTAGCTGATGTGGAAGACATGGTGGATTTGCATGTTGTCGGGTTGTCGGAGCTTTGCGACGACTAGAGCGCGCATCTCTAAGATGTAAAAAGGCCCTATCCACTGGGGTTTGAGCTTTGCGTCCCTTGATCTGTGGAGTTTAATGGTCACGGATTTGAGCAAAATCTTGTCACCGGTCTTCAACTCCTCGGTGTGGCAATGTTTGTTGGCCTGTCGCTTCTTGGCTGCATATGTCGTCGTGATAGTTTGATGAGTCTTTTCCTTGAATACGGAGGACTCTCGTTGATGTGTGTTGACAATAGGGATGTTGTTATCAGTATTCAAGGCAATCAAGGTGGTTGGTTATGCTCCATAAACCACCTCGAACATTGTTTTTCCCGTTTCGACGGATGTTGCCGAATTGTTTGCGAACTTGGCTATTAGTAGCTTGACTGCCCAGTCGATGCCGTGAGGTTTGCACAAAGTTTGAAGAAGTTGTTCGAGCATTTGGTTGGTTCACTTGGTTTGTCCATCGGTTTGCGGATGGAACAACGTTGAAAGTTGAAGTCTCATCCCATATTGTTGCATTGAGTCTCACTAAAATTGGCCGGTGAACCGCACACCTCGATCACTCAAGATTGATTGTGGAATCCCATGTAGTTAGACGATCTGTTTAGGGAACAATCGTGTTGCACCTTTGGCGGTTACATCCATAGTGGTAGGAATGAAGTGCGTCATCTTCGAAAACCTATCAACAACTATAAGAATGGCATCGGACCATTCTGATGTGACGGGCAAAGCAGTCACAAAATCCATGGAGATGTCGGTCCACGGTTTTTCTGGTATTGGTACTGGTTGTAGTAGACCAGGGGGTTTGCTTCATCAACTTTTGTGACACTGGTAGAGGTCATACATTTTGGAAAAATTTGGGACGTCAACCCCCATCTTGTCCTACCAATGTTGCTTTGCGAGCTTTTTCAAGGTCTTGTCGGCTCCAAAGTGGCTTCCTTATCCGGTGTTGTGACATTCCTTGAGAAGCATGCACCGTAGCTCCTCAAATTTGGAGAGGACCACTTGATTGTTGTGCTTTCTATGCCAATAGGAGCTTTTGAAGTGGAGCTTTGCCATGTCGAAGGCCCCGTGGTCCTTGTAACCACGTGCGATCAACTTTGCCATGTATGGGTCAGCTTGAATCTGTGGTGCGTTGACCTCCGTGAGATTGGGCCGGCGGCTCAGCGCATCCGCTAGATTTGTTTTCCTTGGCAGGTACTTGATCTTGTAGTCGAAGTTGGACTCAAGGAACTGCATCCAACGAGTTTTCCTTCGGCTGAGGTTTGGCTGTGTTTTAGGTACTTGGGGGTGTGGTGATCTGTTCGAACCACACATTTGTGGCACTCTAAACGGCAGCGCCAGGTTTTGAAGACGTGAATAACCACGAGCATCTCCTTTTTGTGGATAGCGTAGTTGAGCTCCGCCTTTTGAAGCTTCCGCGACATGTACGCGGTGGGCTGTTCTCCTTTGCCGTTGTCCTATAGGAGGACGACTCCAATAGCACGATCAGAAGCATCTTTGGCCATTATGTAGTCAACCGTCGGATTGGCCAATCAAAGGGTTGGCGCCAAGGTCAGAGCTTTACGTAAGAACATAAAAGATTCTTGTTTGACGTTTTCCCAATTCCACTCGCAATTTTTGCGGGTGAGATCAGAAAGAGGCGCTGACACCCACGCATAATCCTCCACAAACCTTCAATGATAGTTGCAAAACCCGAGAAAAACTTGCACGTCGCGTACTTTTGTTGGACTTGGCCAGTCCACCACCGTGGATGTTTTTTTTGGGTCCATGGATGTCCATCGACCATTGATGATCTGCCCAAGAAACTCGATCAAGCATTGACCAAAGTCACACTTTGCAAGTTTCTCATTGAACATCTCCCGTTGGAGGACTTCGAGTACCTACCGGAGATGTCGTTGATGCTCTTCTGAGTTTTGGTTGTACACCACGATGAAGTCGTCAAGGTATGGATGAAAGATATTGTTCTTTAATGCCATGAATGCTACAGGGGTATTTGTGAGTCCAAATGGCATAACTGTGAACTCAGAGTGTACGTAACGTGTACGAAAGGCAGTTTTTGCAACATCTTCATCGGTGATACGAATTTTGTGGTAGCTAGTCCATAGATCTATTTTGCTGAAAATCCGTGATCCACGTAGTTGGTCTAACAGCTTGTCCACTCAAGGTAGAAGGAAGCGGTTCTTGATCATGATGTTGTTCAACGCCAGGTTGTCTACGGACATCCTCATTTTACCAGTTTTTTTTTTTTACAAATAGTATTGGTGCAACCTACGAAGAAACGAACGGTCGGATAAACCCCTGAGTCAGCATCTTCTTCAATTGTTGCTTGAGCTCGGTGGATTCAATATCACTCATCCCGTAGATCCCCTTGACGGTTGGTCTGCTTCCGGGTTTGAGCTCACTTCGATGGTGGATGACGCATTTGGGAGAGATATTGCTAAAACATTTGTCCGGGAACACCCCTTTGAATTTTTCCACAAGCAGAGCAAAATCTTTTGGTATGTCTGCAAACTTTGATGCCGATGAGGCTAATGCATTAGCCGCGGTGACCGATTCGTGTAGGTGTTTCTCAGATCGACGTGGACCAACCATACCAAGGCCCCTTTCCTTATGTTCCCAGCTGCTCAATGATTTTGATATTGAATATATCTGACCTAGTTGAAAGTCGCCGAATTTTATGTGCTCATCAAATTGAAGGGACTTTTAAATCATCACAAAATGTGGTTTGAAGAATTCTAGGGTCTACTTCATGATTTACCCTATTTAGGGTATGGGTGCCACTGTTGCTTTGTTTGGGTGTGAAAGAAGCAAGAAACAACACTTAGACGACTGTGAAAAAACATTCGGCAATTTTAGACACTCTAACGTTTAAGTTGCAAAGGTTTGGATAGTCAAAGAGTCGAGCATGGAGCAAGATTGTGGCAAGAAAACATTTTTTTGGCACTCATCGGCGGACACCTTTTTCAAAAACCGGTCCATGGTGGCTGAGGGAAGGAAGAAGTTGGGTCTTAGGTCAAGAATGACGTGTGTAGCTGCTCCTGCCCACAACCTTCATATCTTTGTGAAGACATGAAGGCCTTAGGAAAGGGCAGCTCAACACTTAGTGTGACAGTATTGCATGCGCTCCTACGGCCACCTTCATCGTCGCGCCCACAACCGTTGGGCTAAGAGTTTTTTATCCAACTCAATGCGTGCGCGCGCACTCGCTAACGGTCGCACGACGTCAAAATTAACAAACACGAAGAAATTGACCTCGACCTGTCGTCCAAATTAAAGGACCATGCATAAGCTGCTCGACAAATTCAACGGAACACTAATATAATAAAAACCCCGGTCAAAATCAAGGATTCCTAGATTCTTAAAAAACCAGTCGTCGAAATCAATGAGCAGGAGGGTATCTTTTTTCTATCTCCAGCGTGATCAGCGTAACTGGCAGCCGTTGTATGAGTGCGGTTACTGCTGCCGCGGTAGTGTCGCTTTTGGCTGCCCTATTGTTTCTTGTAGCACGTCGACTGGATTCTGGCTGTTGCACGAGCGGCAAGAAAATCTGCTGCCCATCGTGTTTAATGTAGACAACGTTGCTGCTCCTGTCTACTTGCGCATTTTGTTGGTGCAGTTAATCAGGCCAAAAGATCACCTTGTAGTCGTTCATTGGGAAGGGTCTCCAGACGATTACATCACGCAGATCCCCGATCTACAGTCATAACGGCTGCTTTAGTCGACGGATGCGAAGTTTTCCATCGACATTTTTTCCTTCAAAAGCTCCAGGTTTGTGCTTTAGACCCCGATTTTCACCAGTTTATCAGATGCAATTATGTGAGATGCACCCCCATCAAGGAACGCCAACAGAGATTTTCGACTATTGCAACCCCTCGGTTGTACTCTCAGCATTATCGCAGGCTGGTTGTCCTTGCATCTCTCATAAACGTTTTCAATGTGAGGAACCCCCTATTAAAAATCGTAGCGGTATGGGCGCTTGATCGTTCGGCGTACGTTTTCTGGCAGGGGTAGGGGTTTCACCATCTACTCCTGTCCTTGGCCATTTCCCAAGTCGTCTCCTCCTTTTTGCCTTTTCAGCCGCTCCCCCCACTTCTAGTTTTACCTTGAGTAGTTCCTCACGATGTGTTTGATATTTCCGTAGCTATAGCAAGTCCGTTGATCTCCTTTTTCGCTCAATGGCATCGAGTTCCATTGGGATCGAGTTCTCCAAGTCCTGCGACCAATGCCCGCTGCTCTGCTGCATTTGATATTTTGCTCGCCGGCTGTAGGATTTGTTGAACTATGGGTTGAAATCCGCGGAGTCGATGCATTCAGCGGCTGAGATGATCAGTAGTAAATTGTTGGTGATTTTGTAAATCGTGTGTGCTCTAAAAATATCACGTTTGAGGCTGTTGGTGTAGTGAAAACAGAGCTCATCCCCTGCGAGGATCCTGGCGGTGATAATTTGAGAAATTTTGCGTGTATCCTACCACGATGTATAGTCGTTGTAGCTGAAAGCAAACCTCTGTTTTCTTGTTTAGCTTGCCAAAGCTAGCAATGAATGCTTGGGTGAAAGCGCGGTAGCCGTTGGATCAGCGCCTTTGGTTGCCTACAGCCGTTGGAGGGCCATGAGATCGGCCCACCAACTTAAAGCCATGCCCAGCAAAAGCGAGGCTACAAGGTTCAACTTCTGTTTGTCGAAATGAATCCCAGCAATAGTGAAGCACACTTCCAAACTTGTCAGGACAACCAGGGCCGTTGGTCTTTTCAAATTTTCTAGATCAAACAGCTCAAGAAGCCTTCAAATAATTGAGACCCTGCCGACGTGAAGTGGATCGGCGAGTACCGGTCCTTGCGCTTTTCAGTCACAAATTTTGGCGGCGTACTGCTGTAGTTGTTCAATGAGCGTATGTTGAAACGCTTCTGTTTGCGCTAACCGGCCAGTCAGCTTCACAATCTTGTCACTTGTCAACGATGGAGTTGGATTGGTCAGTGGTGTAGGTGGAACTTGCATGTCAGGCATGCTAAGCTCCGAATTGGTTGCGCCAGTCAAGGTGCCAGCCATCATATCTTCATCCCCCTCAGTGAGGTTGAAGGTCCTTCGCTGTGTGCCTTTGGCCATCGCCGGTGTCTTTGCTTGTTACCGCTGCTATCGCCGGTTGCACTCGCTCCGTGCACCGACTTCGTCGCGAGGTCTGCTAATTTCTTGTTGGTGGAGATGTGGTTGAAGACACGTGCGAGTCTCGCGGTGATGCAGAATAATAGCGTGCCCTGCCCAGGCCAATGCGCTCTGATACCAAGTGTTACGATGGGCGAAAGTGAGGTGGTTCACAGCTAAAATCAGGGCGTGTCACTTTGGCAAGAACGAGGGTATCCGAGAATATTGAGAAGAGGAAGATGTACTTGTTATCAAAAGTCTAAAAACTCAGTAACATAGATACAATGTGCGAGTGCAAGAGAAAAGAGGCTCAGTCCAGCCATTTGGAGATTCGGCGGTTCGCATGACGCGATGGCGCGTCCTGGTTTGCTCGCGCAAGAAGGTCCACCTTGGTTCGACGGGGGGCTTCGAGACAGAATTTGTGGTTCACAAAGTCTATCAAAGTCGTGCATCCAAACTTTGTCTCTATCCTCAAATCCTAGAGAAACACTTTGAGTAGGTTCCGGCAAGTTCGGGGAAGTGACCCCAAAACTGTCGGTCAGCACGTGGTCATTCCGGGGTACTCCGGAAGAATGCCCTTAGTGCGCAAAAAATGTTGACGTGACTGAATTGCGATATAGGACGGGAGCAGCGAAGAGAAAAATAGGCTGATTTTGAGTTTGGGTCCTGTGTATGCCATCGGCATAAAAATATAGACTCTGAATGATACTTCGAACCTTTTCATGAAAAGAAACATCTCATATAGTTTGACATTAAATAATAGATATGTACATCATCGGTGACAAAACCATGAACTAGTACTTGGAGATCGAGCTACTCATGGTCAATAAGTTTTGTGACCGGACAGCTAGGATAAAAAAGTTGCCAGTCAAATTGCTGTTCATCATCACCCCAAACATTTGTTTGTGTTTCGGTAGTGAGCACATTACGGCTATCACTGTTATGCCAAACAGAGTGTAGATGGTGAACAGGTAGGATTTGCAAGGCAAAATATGATTATGTATTTGGTACATTGGGAAATTTGTATTTTGCGGTAAATGTACTTTGATGACAAGTGTCGAAATGATCAAACATATGCATGGAAGTGATGAGTTACAAATGAAGCATGGTCAGGGTCATTGGGTCAATCGTCGAGCGACGCATGTGGAGTCGCATCGTGAGTGGTTGGATTCGAGAGGGTCCAACGATAAGTCGAGGGTCTTTGAGGATTGAAGGTGAAGATGTGTGATGCATCTTTGTAAATCCAGATTTTCTTAGAGTCATCAAGAAGTTGACTGAAAGGTCCTGATACTTCTGTTCAGAGGCTTGCGAGGGTGGTCAAACTTTTCAAAAGGTTCGGGAATATCCACTGAGGGAAGGGCAATTAGCCAGTTTGCCCTCGACCGACAGAGTGAATATCACAGTTCATGCGACACAATGGGATTTTTGTGTAAGAACACAAATGTTCACTTGAGGAGATTAATGGACTTGTGTACGTCTGGTACGTGACACTTCCCCTCCCCTTTTAGCCGCAATCTCCCGATGTGCGTGTAGATGTGGCCCGGATACAGTGATAGTAGCCATCGATAAGATGACAAACATCTCAAAGATTATCGTAGGGTTCCTAGCTATTATGCACGGCGTCGTATCCTTGCCGTTTGAAAACATATTTTGTCATCTTGCTGTGACATCCATGGTAGAGGATGTCCTCCATGACGTAATCTGTGTCTTTTTCCACTCTAATGGGAGGCAAAGGAGGGACATCTCTGACTGTGAAATTCTCTCCAGTGTCTCGCTAGTGCTTCAGTCTACTGATATGGAACACCGGATGAACTTGCATAGTGTCGTGGAGTTTGATTTGTGCAACCATAGGGGCTTGCATGCGCTCCACCTCAAATGGTCCTCATCATCGCGGTTTGAGCTTTGAACACTCGGCTCCGTGAAACTTGATGTTTGCCAAGCCAAGGAGGACTTAACTTTTGGTGGTGAAGATGTCCTCATTGCGATGTCAGCCGGCTGCTCACTTCATCGTTGCTTGTGTCTTTGCGAGATTCTGCTGTGTTTCCTCCTTGATGGTGGTGAAGTCTCAGAGTTCAACACTGACTACTGGAATATTGCTACAACTTTGTAGTCCGACTGGTGTGGCGAGACATTTTCCGTACACCACTTCAAATGGAGTTTTCCCTGTCGCGGTGGTATCTACCAAATGATATGCAATTTTGACGGTCTAGAGTTGTTGTGCCCAATCGTCTCGTGAGGTTCTCATAAGGCTTGAAGCAGTTGTCCAAGCATCTAATTTGTGTGCTCGGTTTGATTGGCAGTTTCGAGATGAAACGCCGTTGAAAGTTGAATTCTGCTACCGTAGCAAGTCATCAATTTGCACCAAAATTGCTGGTAAATCTTTCGTCTCCGTCTCTTGTGATGGGTCTTGGTACGCCGTGTAGCCGTACAATGTTATGTAGGAACAGCCGTGCTATTCTCTCGTCATTGATGGTGGTCGTTGTCGGGATGAAGTGGGACATTTTAGAAAGCCCGTCGACAACAATGAGGATGGCATCATTTGCCTCGCGTGTGAAAAAGTCCATGGAGATGCTTGCCCATGGTTTTGTCGGGACGGGAAGTGGCTTTAGAAGGCAAGGTGGCCTCGTGCGACGGGATTTTTGTCGCTTACATGTGTCTTTGGTTTTGCAGACGTTGGCCATGTCAGATTGCATCTTGTCCCACCAGTAGATTTTTACCAACTTCTTCAACGTCTTGTCCTCTTCAAAGTGTTCACCTGGATCGGTGTCGTGGAATTCTTTGAGTAGCATTCGGTGGAGTTTGTTGTTTGGAAGAACAAACACTTTGCGAGTGAAGCGACCTCGCCAGTATGGTGCGTTGAACCAGAATTTGGTTTTATCATATCCGTCGTGGTGATCGTAGCCTCATGCGAACAATCGATTGAGGTACGGGTCTCACTGGAGTTGTAAGGTTGCCACGTTGGATGTTCAATTTGGTCGACAGCTTAGTGGGCCCACCGGATTGATTTTGCCTGGCCGGTACTCAATTTCATAGTCCAACCCGCATTCGAGGAGCTCCATCCATCGTGTTTGATGTTGGTTGAGATTCTGCTACGTCTTAAAATGTTTCAACACATGGTGGTCGGTACGCACAATGCATCGGTGACACTCTAGATAGCATCGCCACGTCTTGAACGCGTGTACGACCGATAGCATCTGTTTTTTCGTGGACTGCATAGTTGAGTTACGGTTCTCGCTGTTTTTGAGACATGTAGGCGACCGGTTGCTCCCTGTTGCCATGATCTTGTAGAAGAATTGTGCCAATGGCTTGGACTGATGCATCCGTAGCCATGACGTATTCAACAATTGCATCGGCTCATTGTAGGATTGGCGCTGAGGTCAGAGCGTTCCACAAGGCGATGAACTCTTCTTGTCCCTTGTCTCCCCACCGACACTGATTTTCTTTTTAAGTGAGGTTGGAAAGAAGCACTGACACTTTTGCGTAGTCTCGTACAAATCGCTGATAGTACTTGTAGGATCTGAGAAAAACTTGATTTTATTGAACATTGGTCGCCGTCGGCCAATCAGCGACTACTGCCACTTTTTCTTGGATCCATGGTGATCCGTCCCCCGTTAATGACATGCCCTAAAGACTCGACCAAATGTCGACCGAAGTCACATTTCAAGAGTTCTCCCAAAAACGTCTCTTTGTAAAACCTCAAGGAGTTTTCAAAAATGTCCATCATGCTCCTCCGAGGTGCGGTTGTATACCAAAATGTCGTTGGGATATACAACCCCAAAATTGTCGAGGTATGGCCGAAACATGTTGTTCATTGCCGCCA
Source organism: Penium margaritaceum (assembly GCA_023375785.1). NCBI lineage: Eukaryota > Viridiplantae > Streptophyta > Zygnematophyceae > Desmidiales > Peniaceae > Penium > Penium margaritaceum. Next base: position 170,667 of record SZWC01002168.1, read on the forward strand.
TGAATGTCGCTGGGGCATCTGTGAGTCCAAACAGCATAACTGTGAACTCAAAGTGCTCGTAGCGGGTTCGGAATGCTGTCTTTTTCATGTCGGCGGCTAGTAAGTCAATTTTGCTAAAAAATCGGGCTCCTCGGAGTTGATTGAAAAGTTCATTTGCTCGAGGGAGGGTGTGGCAGTTCTTGATGGTGGCATGGTTCAAAGCTCTGTAATCAATGCACATCCACATCTTGCCTGTTTCTTTTTTACAAATAGTATTGGTGGGGCGTAGGGTGATGTGGATGAGAAGATGAATCCGGATGAGCAAGCATCTTGTCGAGCTGCTTATTCAGCTCAATCAGCTCGTGATTGCTCATCCGGTAAGCCCCTCGGACGGTAGGTATCCTTCCCAGCTTCAGCTTGATGCGATGGTCGATGCCTCGCTGAGGAGGTAGAGTTGTTGGGAGATTGTCGAGGAAGATGTCCACAAAATCCTGAATGTGGGATGCGAACTCTTCTAGTGCCATCACAAACTTTGTCAAGGCCGATGAGGCTGATGACGCCGATTATGAGCCAGCTGTTGCCACTTTTGCTTCTCCTATTCTCTCGAGATGTAAAAGCCAAGCACGGGCCCCTCATTGAATACAAGTTTTGGCCACGTTGAGTGGTATTGGCTGCATCGGTTGTCGCTTTTTGGCTTCTACATCTTCCTCTACTGCTTCCACCTCTACTGCTCCCGCTGTCGGCTTCCATCCCACACGGAAAAGTTGTTGTTTGGCACCATCAATCTCCACATAAACGTTGCCGCTTTTCCAGTCGACCTACAGATTGTGTTGGTACAGAAAATCTCGTCCGAGGATGAATTTGTGAGTGTTCATTGGAGAATATCTCCAAATCGTTACATCCCGTAGACCTCCCAGTTGTAGTCTTGCTGTTTGTCAGAGTCTTCGTATCTGCAATCTCCCATCAACAGCTTTTACTTCAAACAGTCCTGGTTTGGTTTGCAAACCCAGCTTGCGAACCATGTCGTTGCTGACAAAGCTGTGTGACGCTCCTCCATCCAATAGTGCTGGTACTATACTACGACTTTTGCATTCTCGAGGCTGAACGTTTAGCAGTATCTTCGGTTTGTTGTCCTTGTACCCTTTGTCAAACTTTGCGAACTCAGAAACCCTCTACGGCAACGTGTGCCGTTCAAATGGGCAATCGTTTGGCGCAGATCGTTTCGCATGGACAAGAGTTACTCCTTTTACTCCTGCCGTTTCCTGACTCGTTTTTCTGCAACTTCCCCCCCTTTTGGCCAACTACTTGCTACGACAATTTGGAGTGATGTGCCCAACGTTTCCGTAGTTGCAGTAGGTTCGCTCTCTAGTCAACATCGTCCACGTCCCATGGAGATGATGAGTGCACTGACTAGTTTTCTCCCTTCCCATGGTTATTATGGTTAAAAGATCTCCAGTTGTAGGATTATTGGATCGGAGCATTGTAGTTAGCACTGTCGATCGTTTTTGCTATTGCGATAACATGCAGCAAGTCATTCTGGATGCCAAAAATAGCAATCACTCATCGGATATCTCGCTTGAGGCCGTTGTTGTATTGAAAAAAGTGTTCTTTGGGTTTTTTTTTTCTCTTGTGATAATCTCGCGGAGTCTCCGCGTGTACTCCGCCATGCTGGACTGCTGATGCAGACGCTGGAGCTTGTACCGTGCGTCAAACGATTTGTTCAGTCGACCAAAGAGTGCGAGCATCGCGCGCGAGACTTTGTTCCAGTCAGTTGGTGGCGTTAGCACATCTTGCCAATGTGGGTTGATCTACTCCAAGGGTATAACGCCTACGGTCGGTGATGTGAGACAGGCATCGTGAGCCGTTGATGATGCTTCGCCGGTCTCTTGTTGGTGTTGGATGGTCTTAGGTCGGACCACAAACTTAATGCCATGCCATGCAAAAGCGCAGGCACGAGGTCAATTTTCTTTCGATCGGCGTTGACCCCAGCAGCGGTGAAGTATATATCCAAACTCGTCAGCCACATCCAAGTTGTCGGTCCTTTCAATTTTGCAGGATCGAATGGTTTTGGTGGAGCCGGAAAAATGTTAGGTTTTCTCGAGAGTTGAGAATTTCTCTCAATAAGCACCGCTTCATGCACACTTGTGTTGTGAAGGGCCTCCATCTTGACATTGAGTTGTTGGAGCACATTGTTGTTGATTCCTTTTAGCATGGAGATCTTGTTCGCCAATTCCTTCTGATCCGCGCTTGTCGTCCGGTGCCACCTGTAGTCCTTGCTATCGTCGTCGAGGCTGTTGGTAGGGGCAGCTGGTTCACCGCCTTCGGGTCCCTGACCAGATTGGTCGCCAAAGCCGTATGGGTTGCTCCAGTTGCCGCAAAGCCTGCCACGCCAGTGTTCGTTGTTGGTTCAGGGTTTGCGTGCATTGGCACGTTCTGCTCCTCCATCGTCAAAGTCGTCGCCGGAGACCCGCTATTGGTCGTCGGTTGCACTGACTCGCCTCACGTCGTAGTCACAAAGTCTACAAATTCTTGACGTGCGAGATGCACTGAAGACTTGTGCGAGGTAGTCCTTCAGATGGGAAATGTAGTCGAATGCCTCTCCAACACTACTATGCATCGATACCAAGTGTTTCGCCAAACGAAGCGTGGATGGTGAACGGGTGGGAGTTGCGAGGCAAAATAAGATTTAGAATTTAGGGCACTAGAGAAACTTACAATTAGCGGTAAGTGTACTTTGATGACAAGGGTTGGAGTGATAAAAAATTATACGTACAAGTGACGAGTTACGAATGAAGCATAGTCGGGGTCGTTGGGTCGATCGTCGAGCGACGCATGCGGAGTCGGGCTGTGAGTGGTCCGATTCGAGAGGGTCCGCCGAGAAGTCAGGGCTCTTTGAGAATTGATGGTGAAGATGCGAGACGCATCTTTATACATCCGGATTCGTCAAGATTCATCGAGAAGTCGACCCAAAAGGTTGTGATACTTCTATTTGTAGGTTCGCGATGGTGGTCAAACTTGTGAGAAGGTTTGGGAATATCCACTGAGGGTGGGGCAGTTGGCCAATTTGCCCTCGATCGTTGGAGTGAATATCGCGGTTCTTGTGATGCGATGGTCTATTTGTGCAATAACAGAAATTCCCACTCGAGAAGATTAGGTACTTGTGTGCGTATGGTGCGCAACAGTTACTTAGTGTTCTCGCACACCAACTCCGCGTCCTCAAAGCCTGCTCTAACAGAGAAACTTCTAGGAACCTTCCTAATCACTTGCCGTGACACTAGGCGTCAGCGCTAGGTGAGCGTGTGACAATGGTCACAAGTCAGAGGCAAAAACTGCAAGGGTCTAGGTAGGGACACGCACATAGTGTCAAGAAGCTCAAATCTGAGTATAATCGCAAAGAGAGAACAAATGACAAGTCCACAGCATAAATACCTGCCGCGGTGCACGACAGGTGCCGCATGCGGCAGTGTAGGGTCTGTCCTAAAACCGGCCCAAAAACACTGTTTTGGCCATAGCTATGCGCATACAAATCATGACGCTACGTCGTCTGAACCTAGAGATGCAGAATCTCGAGCCGGACGCTACGACTGGTCACACACATAAGTCCGGCACCAATCGGTGGACAGAAAATACAAAACATGCAAATCGGGCTCAAGAGCCAGTCCACTGAGAAAACTCTAGCATCTATAGAAAAACCGCAAAGCACCTAGGGCGTCGTGGCAGCTCTCTGGCAGCTACTGGTGGATGGAGCCACCACTCGTTGGTGCTCCGGTGCCAGCTGCGTCCGCATCGAGGATAGGCTGCAGAAAAACTGTAGGATGTCCAAGACAGCATCCATGACGCTGGGGCAGTCGCCGGTCAGCTCCGAGTTGGTGGTCCACCACCTGCCGACGCACCGGTGTCTCCGGGGTCCGCATCGGGGACCACGTTGTCGCGCTCTCTTGTACCGTAGCTCTCCTTGCCGTCGCTCGTGACGGGTGGAAGCCACACACACCAACACTCCCCCTGACTGACACAACTGTCAACATGACGATGTGTGAGCAAAGGCAAGAGATGTTGGCTCAGGCAATCAATCATAGCAAGCACTGATCAAGCATACCACAGCACAGGGTCTCCTTGTGACAATGGTGCATCCCACCAAATGCCCGGGTCTGGACCATGCACGAAGTCAATCACACACCTACGTGTCAAACATCATGCAAGAGAGAAAGAGAAACAAGGTCTCCTCGTGACGCCGGAAAATGTCTTCGGGTGTCCGGGTCTCGACCACATCATGCATTGATCATACATTACACATATAGGCAATGGGCCTCCACGTCACACCGGTAGAACTCAACAGGTGCGCGGGTCTCGACCAGCATAACCTTGCATGGATCATACATAACACATGGAGGCAATGGGTCTCCACATCACACCGGTAGAACTCACCAGGTGCGCGGGTCTCGACCAGCATAACCTCAACTATAGCATCGTGCCACACCCCAAGTAATCTCGCTGTCCTCAAAGGGGTGTCAGGCCAAAGCCCACACACCAACCCTCCCCCTGGGCTGTAGAGGCTGATAGTACAAACAAAGCTGATGGCTGCTCCCAACACAATCCGTGAGGAGGGAGCACGGCTCCCCCAGGGCCACATACCCTTGCACAGCAATAGCAAGGGTGACGAAGATGCTGGTGGGATGTGCTCGCACAGAGCCTCACCTCGGAGCGGCGTTGTCGTTGTCGTCATCGTCGCCGTCATCGCCGTCGCTGTTGTTGTCCTCATTGCTGTCATCATCTACTGATGTGACTGGTGCAACACTAAGGGCCTCCTCCAAAACAATCGCCTGCTGTATGGCCTCCAACTGCTGAGCTGCATATCGCCTTGTGGCCTCCGCAACGTCGAGGCGCTTGTGGAGCTCGACAAGCTCTGACGCGGCAGCCGACCGGCCGGCTGCATCTGCGGCATGTAGAAGGTCAGTCGCGGAACGAACCTGATGGTGGACCTCGATAGTGTGCGTGTCGGCATGAGCCAGAGCCTCCTGTAGCCTCGCGGTCTCACCCCGTAGGAAGGAGTGGAGTTGTGCCTGCTCGTTGCACAAGTCGACGTCCTCTACGTCAGTCATCGACTCAAGTACCGCCGGGTCACGAGGTGCTGGTAGAGCACGAACACAAGACAATGAGTCACCATGTAAGTCATCTGGGGCTTTAGGAACGACAGCTGCGCAGGCACCTGCTGCTCGTGACAAACCTGTCGCTCGGCCGTCAGCTGCTCGCTGGACATCGGCATGTGTAGGTACAACTGCATCCGTAGCGACGTCCTGGTCGTCGAAGGTGCGATCAGTGCCGTGGTGCTCCTCGTGACCCCTGGTGCGCAGCCCATCATCCACATGCTACTGGAGGTCTGCCTGTCCCAGACGTGCATCCTGTAAAGACCACTCAACTGCCTCGAGACGCGTGTCTACATCCTCCACACACTCCTCGACAGCCCGTCATGCTCGAACACCCAAGGTGTAACAGCGGCTGCTGGCCTCCCGAAGCTCGACCATGAGACTCGGCATATGCGCCTCCGCTCGAGCTACCACTGCCTCTTGCTCATCAACCGCGGAGCGTAGGCGGTCGGGTACAGGAACTGTAGCTCAGACGATAGTAGCTGTGTCCTCGGCTGGAACCTTCATGGTGTCAGCGACACCAGTCAAGGCAGCGAGGTGTCGGAGGTCCGCACCTCGCTCTGCATTCTCCATGTTGCACACATGGATGTCTGCTCTCACCGAGGGGCCATCTCGTGCTCGTGCCGCGGCTACTACAAGAAATGCAGCGCACTGGGCCTCTATGTTTTCCTCCGACCATGCGTCCGACCACTCCACGACGGACGACTGATCCTCATAGAGGAAGTCTACCTCGTCCTGGTGGTCCATCACCTACTCCTCCTGCCCAGTACTATCTGTCTGAACCACTTGGGCGTCTGCTGGGGGCCGAGTATCAGCATCTCTATCACCTGCTCCTGTTGCTGCTCCTGGCACCATGACAACTATCTCCACACCAGCTAACGCGGGAGCGCGCACACCGTCAGGCGCAGCTCCTACATCGGCCATCGTCATGTCATCCGCCAGGGTATCAACGAACACCATCTCCATCCCCGACTCAGACTCAGCCTCCTCCGACAAAGAGTCTCCATCAGGGCGACTGTCTCCCCCCTCCAAACTCTCCGCTAGCTCAGTCTGCTGTGTAGATTCATCCGCCTCAATCATCCTGCATTGTAGAGCAATTGCATCACCAATGCCGAGCTTCGCCACGGTCGTCAGCGGACAAACCATCCCCCCCACGACTGACACCTTGGCAGGAGCTATGGGGACTCGATAGACCAACCCGTGGACAGGAGACGAGGGGGTCTCGTCACCTGAGACTCCTCCCGTAACCGCATCTGATGGTGCTGCCTGTCCGCGGCATGCAAGACGAGTAGCTTGCCGCCATGCACGGCGTGTGCAAGAACGAGTGGTGCGGCGAGGGGCTGGGGGTCCGTCCGTCAGTATGATGCAGACAGCCTCCAAGATGGAGCAGAGGGCAACGGATGTAGATGAGGGATCCGGTATGCTAGCGTCGTCGGAGGAAGGGATGCAGGATCGGGAGGAAGATGAGGATGAAGTGGGAGGCGACACCTGCGGCGGGGTGGCAGCTCGCTCGGAAGTCACGTGGTCAAGGAGCTACTTGACCATGCGCTTCAGGTTCTGAGCCTTCATGTGTAGGGTGGCCATGTCACCACGCAGAAGCTCTGTGGCATCACTTGGTGATGTATCCACTGAAGGAGGAGGTAGGGAGGATTGCCTCGAGCGAGCCCCCTGTACTCTCCCCCTCCCCCCTCTCTTTTTTTTTCATTTGGATGTGCAGGCTCCAGCCTCGCCTCGAGCAAGCCAGTTGAGTGAGCTCGCTCTAAGATCCCGTCGAGCGAGCTCGGTCGGCGAGCTCGCTCGCTACAAGCAAGCAGCCTCGCGCTGCTTGCTCCAATCGTAAAGCTACAACACAACTTTGCGGGGCGAGCAAGCAACAACAGTGGCTGCTACTACTACGGCTGCCACTACTGCGCGGGCTGCTGCTGTTGTTGTACCCCGCATGAGCAACTACGACCACGCGTTGTAGCTGCTCGTCGGCGCCGCCGCTGTTGCTGCTGCTACCGCTGCGCCTACTACACGCCGCTGCTGCTGTTGTAGCTGCTTGCGGCTGCTCATTCTGCTGTTGCTCACTGCCGCCTGCTGCCTGTTGTCGCTGCCGTTGCAGCTGCTTGCGGCTGCCGCTGCTGTTGCAAGTGCTTGCCGCCACCGCTGCTCATGCGGCTGCTTGCCACTACTGTTGCTGCACCGGCGCCTTCAGCAGCAGCTGTGCAGCTGCTTGCGCAGCTATGGCAGCTGCTTGCGCAGCTGTGGTAGCGGCTGTAAGCTACTACTGTGCTGTAGCGCAACTGTGTGCTGTTGTTACTGCTGCTATGCACTACGGTTGTTGTGTGTAGCTGCCGCCGGGCACTACTACTGCTAGCGGCTGCTAGCTGTTGCTAGCGGCTGCTGATGCCGCCGCTGCTCGAAGCTGCTGCTGCCGCTGCTGCGAGCTGTTGTGGTGGCCGCCACTGCTCTCTACGGCCGCCGCAAGCTGCTTCTCCTTCCTTTTTTTGTGTGTGTGTGTGCGTGTGTGTGTGTACAGACCGGTAGCCAGACATGCCTGCTGATGGCACCGGGTGCTGCTGCTACGGCCGTAGTTGCTTGCAGTTGCCCCCGTAGTCTCTGCTGCAACGTAGTTGTGGTGGGTCCTTCCAAGATTTGCTACTGTTGCTATTATGGGTTGCTGCCGCTTCAGCTACTCACCGGTGTTGTTGTTGCTGCTGCTGTTGTTGCGTCTCTGGTGCACAGCACAACGAGCTGTGGCTCGTTTGCTCCGATACCAAAAGAAACTTTTAGGAACCTTCCTAACCACTTGACGCGACACTAGGCGTCAGCGCTAGGTCAGTGTGTGACAATGGTCACAAGTCGGAGGAAAAAACTGCAAGGGTCTAGGTAGGGACACGCACAGAGTGTCAAGAAGCTCAAATATGAATATAACCGGAAAGAGAGATAACAAATGACAAGTCCACAACATAAATACCTGTCGCGGCGCACGACAGGTGTCGCACGCGACAGTGCAAGGTCTGTCCTAAAACCGGCCCAAAAACACTGTTTTGGCCGTATGTAGCGCAAGGTGTGCCACGTGGCTCGAACGTGGGTCCTGGCCTGCGGGCGACGGATGGGATGAGTTGAGGGTCGGAGACCCTCAACTACCGCGGTTTTGGCCCAGTGGGCCAAGCTTCCCGTCCGTTCGTTACACCGTAGCTATGCGCAGACAAATCAAAACGCTACGCCGTCTGAACCTAGAGATGCAGAATCTGGAGCCGGACACTACGACTGGTCACACACATAAGTCCGGCACTGATCGGTGGACAGAAAATACAAAAGATGCAAATCGGGCTCAAGAGCCAGTCCACTGAGAAAACTCTAACGTACGTAGAAAAACCGCAAAGTACCCCGACAAGCACCCAGGGCGTCGTGGCAGCTCTCTGGCTACTGCTTGTGGATGGAGCCACAACTCGTCGGTGCTCAGGCGTCAGGTGTGTCCACATCAAGGATAGGCTGCAGAAAAACTGTAGGAGGTCCAAGACAACATCCACAACGCTGGACAAAAACCTTCAAACCCAACCCGGAATGTAATTGGGGGTTGGGTTTGAAGGTTTTTGTCTCGCAAACTTAAGGGTTTTTGTGTGCAATGGAAAAAAAAAAGTCTGAAATGGGGGTTTCCGCTCAATCGCGATCGAGCAATGACCCTTTTTTGTCTTCTTTTTCGACGCGCAAACCCCTTATTACGATGTAGGGTTTTATGGTTTGTGCGGGCCCCGCCCGAAAAAAACATAGAAAACCCTAGATCGCAACAGGGGGTTTGCACGTCGGATAAGAAAATCGGAAAAAGGGTCATCGCTCGATTGCGATCTTGCGAGGGAGGAAGGGTCACGATCGAGTGACGGTCACATGACACTCCTCCCCATGCTAGATCAGCAACACATGGCAGTGATAGAGCATGGCGAGAGAGCCGGATACGTTGATTCTGTTTTTTAAAGTGCTGGATATGGGGAATATGAATTTCCGCTCATGGATGTGGGAGGGTATGCGGTTCGGGATTATGGATATCTTGGCTCTTTCGCCCTTCAAGATACCAAAAGAAAAATTGCGGAACATCGCACAGATCACCACAAAGTGTTTGCGGGCCCTAGACCCGCCCCTTCGTGCGGCGAGCGTTCACGTCGTTGAGCGGGGGAGGCTTTCACTAAAATGGAGCAGACCAAGGAAATGGTGAACATGGTCCGCGCGGAACCTTCGAGACAGTGAGAAGGTGAGCAAGGGAGGAGGGGCTGGCGGGGGGGCGGGCGTCCGTAGGGGAGGGGATGGAAGGTTCCGAGCAACATGCGGACGCTGCACAGGAAGGGGGGAGGGGAATGGTGTGGCAAAAGGCATGCAGACATTCCTGTTCCTAACAGAGAGGAGGGGGAGGATGAGGGTGCACGAGGGGACAGCAAGTGAGGTAGTTTGAGCCAAGCGCATTTGAGGGGGGCGTCGGGAGGAATCTTTGGATGATTAGTCGTGGTGGCGTTGTAGTGTGTGGTGCTGTCGTTCGATCGCAGTGACGGTGTCGTGTGTGGTGCTGCCGGTCGATTGCAGTGATGGTTTCGTGTGTGGTTCTGTCGTTTGATTGCAGTGACGGTGTTGTGTGTGGTGCTATCGGTCGATTGCAGTGACGGTGTCATGTGTGCTGTCGTTCGATTGCAGTGATGGTGTCGTGTGTGGTTCTGTCGTTTGATTGCAGTGACGGTGTCGTGTGTGGTGCTGCCGGTCGATTGCAGTGATGGTTTCGTGTGTGGTTCTGTCGTTTGATTGCAGTGACGGTGTTGTGTGTGGTGCTATCGGTCGATTGCAGTGACGGTGTCATGTGTGCTGTCGTTCGATTGCAGTGATGATGTCGTGTGTGGTGCTGTTGGTCGATTGCAGTAACGGTGTCGTGTTTGGTGCTATTGGCCGATTGCAGTGACGTTGTCGTGTGTGGTGCTGTCGTTCGATTGCAGTGACGGTGTCGTGTGTGGTGCTGTCGCTCGATTGCAGTGGCGGGAAGCTTTAATCGTTTTCGCTGGCGCTGCTGCACAATCCCCTAACTGTGAAGGTAGGCTGGCCAATGTCAGCACTCTGGCACCCCAACAGCTTTCCGCAACCTACAGCACTGCTGCTGGAGGATCAACAGCAGCAGCAGGAGCAGCAGCAGCGGCACAGGCAGAGGGGACAGCCCATGATGCAGGCTCTCTCGTCCAGGGCAACATCCCCAGCTGCAAGCATCAAGACCAGCCTCCGCCTCACATGCGGCAGCACCCCAGCGCCTGCCGGTAGTCACAGCAGGCGTCAGTGCAGGCAGGAGTGGCGGGAGACGAGCTGTGAAGGCCTCCCTTTCACCAACGTCAACTCTTGGGCTGCCCCCTGCAGTCCTCTTCCGCTCGCGAGCATGCATGCACACGCAGCGCCCGCTTCAGCTGCCACTGCGGCAGCAGCCGCCGTGCCAGCGGCTGCGGCTGTGGCGCTGCTGCACCCATGCCGCAGGACTGGCCCTAGAGGTTGCAGGAGCAGCAGCAGCAGTAGCAACGTCGGCAGCAGTGGTCCGAAGAACAACCAGGGCAGAAGCAGGAGCGGCGGGGACGGGTGCAGGAGAGACTCCTTTCCTTTGAAGTCTAGCCTCATCNTCCCGCACGCACTCTCTCACGACCTTGCGCGGCTGGCGACTCACGCCTGTTAGGTCACACGAGCGCACGGACCTACACCTGCGCCCGCCCGCAGCTCTCTCTCCCCCCCTCACAGCCCAGCACATCCTCAAGATGCCGACCAGCGTTCCGCGCCAGTTCGTCCCACAAGCGTCCTCCGATGTCGCCCTCACCTCCCTCACCCGCCTCCAACCACGTCTCATCCTGTGCACCTTCCACCTTCCCCTCTCCCTCTCCGAACCATTCTCCCTCACGCTTTTCTTGCACGAGAGTGGAGGCAAGCCCAGCAGGCGCGTCCGCGATGGCTATGGACGACGAGTTCAGGTCGTCGGAGCAGGTGGCGTGGGGCCTCCTGCACCGCTACCGCCGCGTCGTCCAAAGCGGTTACAGAGGCCACCTCAAGGTGGGCGTGCAAGGCTCAGATGTTCAGATGCAGCCGCAGCCGCAGCCGCAGCCACACTGGCAGCAGCAGCCGCAGCCGCAGCCGCAACGGCAGCAGCAGCCGCAGCCGCAGCCGCAACGGCAGCAGCAGCCGCAGCCGCAGCCGCAACGGCAGCAGCAGCCGCAGCCGCAGCCACAGCCGCAATGGCAGCAGCAGCCGCAGCCGCAGCCGCAGCCAGAACTGCAGCCACAGATTCGCCAGCCACAAGGTACTGCCTACTGGCCGACGCCGTTGCATCACCTCACCATTGCTGCTGCTGCCGCCACAGCCGATTCGCCGTCCTTGTCAGTATCAGCATTGGCTGCGCGGCTGCAGTAATGTTTTCGCCGCCATTGTCGTCAGCGTCGGTGCTGTCGTCGGCCTGCACTGTCGTCGGCATTGGTGTCATCGCTGTCGTCGTCGTCGTCGTCGTCGTCGTCGTCGTCATCGTCGTCGTCGTCGTCGTCGTCGTCGTCGCCGCCG
>SZWC01002168.1:193714-207790 GCA_023375785.1 Penium margaritaceum
CCCCCCCCCCCCTCCCCACTAGTGTAGAGCTTGTTACTCAGCTAACCAGCCAATAAGAAAATAGTCAGACCTATTTTCTGGCAGGCAGGCTTTTCTTGGTGAGCCCTGCCAGACGTCCGACAGCCCAAAACCTGGGCGTCGTCCGTTTTGCCTGAAAACTGGACCATACCATAAAACTGACGCTGTGATCGCATTCCTCCGATCAAAATCAGCTAGAAAAATAGCAGTAAAGAGTTATGGCTGCCCGAATCCGGGCAGTGCCTACGACAGTCAATGATGCCAAACAGGGCCACACAGCAGGAGACATGGACCCTAGGCACACCATGGCGCTGTAGACGCAATGCCACAACAAGAAACAGAGCTGGGTGCATGGAAACAACATCCGCAGTGACAGTGACTGCCGGCGGCCCGACCGCCGAGGAGGCCTGCCGATGGAGCTGAGCGCATCGTCGGAGGGAGGAGGCTCTAGCGAACGGTGCGTGGGCCTAAGCGCGTGTCGGCTCCACCGAGCGACACTCCAGCAGCGTCGAGTCTCGCCGTCAGTCATCTGCACGCCGATGTACACAAGCCGGGAGGACACAACAGAGTACAATGAGAGATGCGCGAATACCAACACACCCCCATGACTCACAGGCGTAGTGCACATGTGCGGACAGAGACACGGTCAACGACCAGACTCCCCTAGGCTACGCAGAGACGTTAGCAGGGACAAAGAGAGCCACTCACGAACGCACGCGGACCGAACTCACAGCCTTCTTGAACGAGTCGCGCTTCAGTGCCTTGGTCAAGAAGTCAGCCAACTGCCGTGCTGTCTCAACCCACACGATGTTGATGCTGCCGTCGTACAACAACGAACGCACATAGTGATACTCAACGTTGATGTGCTTTGTGCATGTGTGATGCACGCCGTCATTGTCGACGATGGCCATGGCACTCTCATCGTCACAATGCAACGTGATGGATGGGACAGACTGACGCAATTCGGACAACAGACGAAGCAACCACACACTTTCACACGCGCCTGAGCCAAGAGCCACGTACTCGGCCTCAGCAGTGCTGCGTGCAATGCACCCCTGCTTGGCGCTGCGCCAGAACACAGCTGTGCCGCCGATCAGAAAGATCCAACCCGTGCGACTCTTACCGTCCGGATTGCCGGCCTCGTCATTGTCAGTGTAGCCCACTACGACAACATACTTCTGACGGTGGAATATGAGACCTCGGCGAGGAGTTGAGACGACATAGCGCAGTACTCGGATCACGGCCTTGTAGTGGAGGTGATACTGCTCCTAAGAAAACTGGGCCAGGAGGTTGACGGCGAACGCGATGTCTGGACGCGTCGTCGTCGCTAGGAACATCAGTGACCCGATGACTCCCAGGTACGTGGTCACGTCAACTGGCTCCACCACAACAGCTGGTTCAGGACTCTTCAGCTTCACCTGGCCATCGGGTGACATAGGTGAGGATGAGCTCGGCACGAGTGGGAGGTCCTTCGCAAAGCGGGTGACAGAGTCTGTACATAGGCGGCCTAGTGGATGTGGAGGATGCCCTGGGAGCGATCATGCTCGAACTCCATGCCCCAGGAAGACTGTGGCAGATCCGAGATCTTTCATCTGGTAGGCGGCGTGCAGCTAGTCCTTGACACACTGGATGGCAGCCGTGTCTGGTGACGCAATGAGGAGATCGTCGACATAAACCAGAACATCAGCGCAAGTCTGGCCTGGTGGACTGACAAATAGTGCGGGGTCAGCGGTGCTACGCTGGAGTCCGCCTCGAAGGAGCGTGCTGCTGATTCCTTGGTTCCACCACCGATGCGACTACTTCAGGCCATAGAGCGCCTTACGCAGTCGCCAGACTCTCCCAGTGCTATCGTCGAAGTCTGGGGGCTGCACCATGTAGAGCTCCTCACCCTCTAGTGAACTATGGAGAAAAGCGTTGCTCACATCCATCTGATGCAGCTCCCAACCATGCTGGGCGACCAACGTGAAGAGCGCCCGGCTAGTGGAGAACCGGCCAACTGGGGCAAAAATGCGGCCGTAGTCGACCCCAGGAATTTGGGCAAACCCCTTGGCTGTAAGGCAGGCCTTGTACTTGTCTAAGGACCCGTCAGGCTTCTACTTGCGCCGAAAGACCCACTTGGCGCCGATGGCCTTCCGACCTGGAGGAAGGTCAATGAGGTTGTACACATGGTGTTGTCGGATAGCAGCGAGCTCATCGGCGCAGGCAACGTCCCAGTGTGCGGCCTCAAGAGAGGCTCGTGCCTAGCACAGGGTGACTGGGTTCTCCGGGCATGTTGTGGAGCAGACTGAGAGAGCGTGTGCATCTCGAGCCCTAGGTGGGATGCGCACGAGTGCAACCACGACAACATGCCGATGCTCGTGATGAAGCATGGTGTAGCCCAGTGCACAGTCCGGGTGAAGGTATGCAATGATGGCCGAGGTGGTCAAGCCGAGGGCCTTGGTGCCAGGGTCCCCACTCACGACCGTGGGAGTGGAGGAGACACGTGGAGCCACGGGGGGTCGAGGCGCCACGGAGCGCGGTGCGACAGTCTGCGCGCTCACCGACGGTCTGGGTCGGAGGCTGCTGCATGGGCCACGTGTGCAGCGTGGCAGGGCAGGAGATGGCACTGAGTCTGACGAGCCAATGGAGGCAGACGGGGTTGCTGGCCCGGAGGGGCAAGCGGATTCAACCAGGGCAGCTGGCCCGAATGGGCCAGCGGACGCGACTGGACCTCCTGGCCCGGAGGGGCCAGTGGACGCGACGAGAGTTGCTGGCCGGGAAGGGCCAGCAGACGCAACTGGGGCTGCCGGTCCAGAGGGAACAGCGGACGCGACTGGCGCTGCTGGCCCGGAGGGACCGGAGGACGCGACTGGGGCTGCCGGCCTGGAGGGACCAGCGGACGCGACTGGGGCTGCCGACATGGAGGGACCGGAGGACGTGACTAGGGCTGCCGGCCCGGAGGGACCACATGCGACTGGGGCTGCCGGCCCGGAGGGACCAGCGGACACGACTGGGCCTACCGGCCCGGAGGGACTAGCGGACGCGTCTGGGGTTGCCGGCCCCGAGGGACCAGTGGACACAACTGGGGCTGTTGGCCCAAAAGGACCAGCAGATGCGACTGGGGCTACCGGCTCAGAGGGACTAAGGGATGTGTCACCCAGAAGGGGCAGGACGGAGGACGGACTCACCACTCCCCCACACGACGGGATAGACACAGATGAGCCAGAGCGAATGAGGTCGCGAGGAAACAGGTCCTCGAAGAAGAGTGCATCCTGAGACTCGACGATGCAGTGCTGGGAGGGATCCCAGAAGCGCTAGGCCTTGGACTGACGAGAGACACCGAGGAAGGTGTAGGGACGTCCGCGGGGGGCGAGCTTGCCGCCCTGCTGCGGGGCGGGTAGCCACACAATGGCCACGCAGCCTCAGACGCAAGCGGGGCGAAGGTCAACTCGCTGATCATACCAATGCTTGTACGACGTGGACTAGTGGGGAAGAGGACCGTGGGGAATCCAGTTCCAGACCCAGGTCATGTAGGCCATGGCTTCAAAGTAGAAGCCATGGGATAGACCGGACCCGATCCGCATGGTGCGGACGGCGTCGGCCATGGTACGGTTCCATCGTTCGGAGACACCGTTCTGGGCGGGCGTGTAGGGCGCGGATGTCTCATGGTGGATCCCGCGTGAGGCGAGAAAGGTCGTGGACTCACCCATGTACTCACCACCGCGATCGGAGCAAAAGCAACAAAGAGAGTGGCCACACTCGCGCTCCGCAAGGACAAGCCAGTCCTTGATGGCTCGGGCGACATCGCTTTTCTGTCAAAGGCAGAAGACCCATCAGTAGCGAGAGTAGTCGCCACTGAGGGTGAGGACATAGCGGCCGTGCTCGGCGACGGACTCGTTCGAGAGAGGACCCATGATGTCTGAATGGACAAGGCCAGGAGGGGCAGACACACGAGAGGAAGACAAAGGGTACGTGGACCGGTGCGTCTTCCCCTGAGCGCAATCAATGCACTTAGTGGGGCACGGGAGGGGAAAAGTCTCCGGCTCAAGGCCCTTGGCCGGCTGGGTGCAGAGCATGCTGTCTACGGCGGCATAGTGGACGTGGCAAAGGCGGCGGTGCAAGAGGCGAGTGCGCAAAGGAGAAAGCGTGCTGGTGACAAACACATGGCCTGTGGCGGCTGATGGGGAGGAGACAAAAGGGGAGGAGGAGAGGCGAGGCACATGCCATAGGTTGCCACAGGCGGTGGCGTACAGTACGACGAGACCACACGGACGCAACGACACAATGCCAACACTAGGCGAGTACACAACGTCCATGCTCATGCAGTCAAGGGCAGTGACGGTCAAGAGGCTGAGCTCGAGACCAAGGACGAAGAGGACATCGGTCAGAAAGACGTCACCGGCAGGACCACGGAAACGAACGATGCCAACACCACGAACAGGCAACACCTATCCGGACCCCGTCTGGACATCGGAGACATTGCCTACAGGACCGAGCATATTGAAGGCCTCACGAGAGGCCGTCATGTGATGCGTGGCCCCGGAGTCGATGATCCTTGTCTCAGCAGGGTCCTGGACCGGGGTCGCCAGATCACTAACGGTCACATGGCAGCAAGCAAGGGACGCGGACGCGGTGGAAGGAGGCACGAACTGAGACTGCCAATCGTCAAGCCGCACAAAGTCGTCATAGGAAGGGGTAGAGGAGACCATGGGAGACGACGAGACAGACGAGGAAACATAGTTTAGTCTCAGTCATGCAAGGCTTGGCAGGAGAGGAGGAGGTGATGCAACTCGCACTTTCCTGGAGAGGAGGGCTTGGCAGGCCGAGCTGGAGCCCACAGGCCCTCACCCTGCGCCCAGATCCGGAAGCTGAGCTCCCAGCTTCGGAACTGCTCGCAGGCCCGAAGTGGCGGGGGCGACGTCTCAAAATTCCTCCTGCCTGCGGCCGGCGCCCAGAGAAGGGCCAAGGACGGAGGTCACCGTCTGCCGCTGGCGTTGAGTCTGCTGCTGCGCCAGGTAATGCGTAGCAGCAAACACAGCAGGGCTGGCGTGCCCGGGAGGGATGAATGGTGGCAGCAGACTGGTGGCTGACTGGGAGGTCAATGGCTGTAGCGCTGCGAGCTATTGCATAAAGGCGGCGAGTTGTTGCTGAAGAGCAGCCAAGGGGTCAGGGTTGCCACCAACGACGGCAGAGGGCTACTGCTGTTGCTGCTGCAAGAAAGGGGGGTTGGGGTCCCCCCAATAGAGGAGGACCCCTCCTCAGAGGGGCTGTTAGTCATGGTGGCTTATGGTGCCTCTCTTCCCCTTTTGTTTGTTTGTTCTTTTGTTGTTGTTGTGTGCTACTGATGTCAGCAGTGAAGTCAGCCGAGGATGGCTGACTTCAGTACTGGCTACTACGATGTGTGTAGTGCTACTGCCCCTTTTTTTGTTGTTGATGATGTCAATAGTGACATCAGTAGTGACGTCAGCAGATGACCGCTGATGTCAGGAGCGGTTGATGTAGCCGCTGTTGTGGGGTTGCAGTCGCTGTTGTTGCTGTTGTTGTTGCTGTTGCTGCTGCTACTGCTACTGTTGCTGCTGCTGTTGCTGCTGCTATTGGTGCTGCAGCTGCTCCTGCTGCTGTTGCTGCTGCGGCTGCTGATACTGTTGCTGCGGCTACGCGGGATCCCCTTTTTTTTCTTTTCTTTCTCGCTCGTCGCTACGAGCTCGCTACTCGATGCAAGCGACGAGCCGCGAGCAACGAGCTCGCTACTCATTGCTTGGTGCTCGTTGCTCGCTACAAGCAGCGAGCTCTCTGCCAGCAGCTTGCTGCTCGTAGCGAGCAGCGGGCTACGGGCAGCTACGGCTGCTGCTGTTGCGACTGTCACTATAGGCGCTGCTGCTACTACTGCTGCTGCCGGCTGCTGCTCCTGCATGCTGCTACGAGCTGCTGATGCTGTCGGCTGCTGCTCACTGCTACTGCTGCTGCTGCAGGCTGCTGTTGCTTCGACCTGCTGCGAGCTGCCGCTGTAGCCAACAACTGTTGTGTGCTGCTACTACTGGCTGCTGCTGCCACTGCTCGCTGCCGCGGCAAGCTCCTGCTACTGGCTGCTGCTGTCAGTCACACCTTGAGGACGTCGCCGCGTGCGTTGTTGCCAACAAGCGCCTGACGTGGCCTGTCGCTCACCTCCTCGCGTCAAGTGTGGGGGTCAGTGCTGCAGGAAAAAAATCCGACAGCATTTCCCCTTGCCCAGTGACCCTGGGAAAAATTCTGACGCCGCCACCAGGCAGGTCAATGCTGCCGGAAAAATTCCGGTAGTATTTCCCCTGCACTGGCACGTATGGGGGTCCGCCGACGTTGTCTAGCACCTGTACGTCAGTCTTCAGCTGCTGCTGCTACCCTTTGGCTCTGATGCCAAGAGAGAAATACTAGGGAGCAGGTTGTGGCAGCTGCGTTGTTGATGTAGCGTGCGGGCTTCCATGCTCGTTACTTAAGTCTGCTGCTCCCTCACTCTGCTATTCTAGAGACTAAGTCTGGAAGCTCTGGGTTTGTTACTCTGAAGTGCGCACGCCTGAAAGCAGTTGGAAACTGAAAGTAACTGATTAGCAATCAAAAATAGCAACAATGGGAGACCCCTCCAAGTTCTAGCTCCACCCCACTAGTGTAGAACTTGTTACTCGGCTAACCAGCCAATCAGAGAATAGTCCTAGACCTATTTTCTGGCAGGCAGGGTATTCTCGGTGAGCCCTACCAGACGCCCGACAGCCCAAAACTCGGGCGTCGTCCGTTTTGCCTGAAAACTGGACCACACCATAATACTGACGCTGCAAACGTAGTCGTGCGGTCAGAATCAGCTAGAAAAAGAGCAGCAAAGAATTATGGCTGCCCGAACCCGAGCAGTGCCTACGATAGTCAGTGATGCCAAACAGGGTCACACAGCAGGAGACATGGACCCTAGGCACAACATGACGCTATAGACGCAATGCCACAACAAGAAACAGAGCTGGGTGCATGGAAACAGCACTTGCAGTGGCAGTAACCGTCGGTGGCCCGACCGCAGAGGAGGCCTGCCGATGGAGCTGAGCGCATCGCCGGAGGGAGGAGGCTCTAGCGAACGGTACGTGGGCGTCAACGCGTGACGGCTCCACTGAGCGACACTTCAGCAGTGTCGAGTCTCGCCGTCAGTCATCTGCACGCCAATGTACACAAGCCAGGAGGACACAACAGAGTACAATGAGAGATGCGCAAAAACCAAGAGAACCTTGCTCAGACAACTTTTGTGGAACAACCCGGGTGTCAACCCCTACAGCCTCCCCCCTCACCCCCCCTCCCCCCTTAGAACCTAGTAGCACTAGGAAATCTAGTGTGAACAATAAAGCAAGCATTTGTCCATAGTAACATTTCTATTGTGGGAAACCTTCAGAACGTCTCTGGCTCAACCCCTTGTCCATACCCCGCGTGAAATGGTGTGGTATGGTGCCAGTGCCAGTGTCACTCTTAAGCACCTGCATCAATGAGGCAAGTGTGCAGTGAGGCCAGAGGTCATGACGTGTTTGTGGTCTACATACCAATACTCCATGACCCACGGCCGACGCACACCACCATGGGCTCACAGGCATCACGTGTCACAAGACGTGACGTACAATTACATACGCACACAACTAAACAAACATATGCATTCACCTAGGGTCACCACGCAAACACAACAGTCCAACAGCGTGCACGACGGCCTTGAAGGCTGAGTGCCTTTGTCAGAAAATCAGCTCTCTGGTGACGCGTGTCAACCCAAACGATGTGGGCATCACCTGCAGCAATGCGCTCACACATAATACGATTCTCAACATTGATATGCTTCGTGCGTGTGTGATGCATGCCATCATGTTCGGCAGTGGCTTTGGTGCTTTGGTTGTCATAACGCACCGTGATGCAACAAATGGGAAGACATAATTGAAACAAGCAACAGAGCCACACACTCTCACATGTGCCTGCGCGAAGAGCGACATACTCGGCCTCACTTGAAGTGCGCGCAACACAACCCTGTTTCCCACTCTTCCACGACACCCCGGTTCCACCAACAAGGAAGATGTAACCCGTACGGATGCGAGCGTCTGTGTTATGGGCCAAATCACGATCTATGTAGCCATCAACTACAACAGACGGCTGTTCCCGATAGCACAGACCGGTCCTAGCAATGGAAAGAGCATACCTAATGACACGCAGTGTAACCTCCAAGTGTAGTGCCCAGGGACACTGTGAGAACTGTGCCAAGAAGTTGACAGAGAAGGCGACATCTGCTCTGGTCGTTATCGCCAGGTACATGAGTGATCCGATGACGTGAAGGTAGTCCGTGACATCAACTGTCTCCCCCAGATAAGACATGTCCATTGTCTTCCGCAGCCTCTCCCCAGTCGCGGTCATTGGCATTGACGCTGTGGGGACGGACTCAAGTAGGGAAGCAAAGTGCTCCCCTAGATCGCGGTCGTATGCGGCCTGGTGCACACGAAGCGTGCGACACAACCAGTCTCGCTCAAGCTCCATGCCCAAAATGAAGCGTGCGGGTCCAAGGTCTTTCATTTTCTACGTGGACTGCAAGAGAGTCTTCACTGACCTCACTGCTTCCTGGCTGGGGGACGCTATCAGCAGATCGTCCACGTAGACTAGGACAGCCACAAACGGAACAGACGCTGAAGTGATAAAAAGTGAAGGATCTACTGAACTGCGTCGGTAGCCTCCTTTCCCAAGGGTCGGCATGATCTCCTGGTTCCAACACCGAGGTGATTGCTTCAGGCCATAGAGGGCCTTCCGCAGTCACCAGACCCAGTTAGTGCCATCGGAGCCTGGAGGCTCGATCATGTATATCTCCTCATCCAACTGTCCGTGCAAGAACGCGTTGTTTACATCCATCTGTTCAAGCACCTAGTCATGGTGTGCCATGAGACTCAGCAGTGCTTTGGATGTAGTGTATCGCCCGACAAGTGCAAGCGTTTTATCGATGTCGATGCCTGGGACCTGGGAGAACGCCTTTGCCGTGAGTCTTGCGGCAAGTACTTGTCACGTGCACCGTTGGGTTTGTAATTTTGTCGAAAGACCCAGCGAGCGTCGGTGGCCTTACAGCTTGGCAGCAAATCAACTAGCTCGTGGACAGCATGGTCTTCAAGAGCATCCAGCTCAGCACGCATGGCGGCCTGCCACTGGTGGGCATCGGTGGCTGCGCGGCTTGACGCACTCTGGATGGCTCAGGTGGTAAGGTTGTGGTGGCCTACGTCGCGTAATACTCTGCAAGGCTGCTCGAGATTGCAACCTCCATTGCGTGTGCATGTTCTGATGCCAGGATCGCATAGCCAAGGGCAGAGCTGGGATGGACAACCCCCGTGGCCAAGCCGAGTGCGTCCATGCCGGTCAAAAGGACAGGAGAATGCTCAGTGTCAGACTGTGGAGGGCGTGCAGAGGGCATGGTGTCAGAGCGTTGAGGGAGCGCACAAAGGTGCCCAACTCAGACGAAAGGGGAGACCAGAGCAGGACCAGTGGGAGCATGTTGCAGTGGATCAGCCGCATGAACAAGGGAAGAGACAGGAGTGGCGCCCTCGGAGGTGGTTCCGGGCTGGAAGGGGCACCAGGTGTGGTGTGGAAAGAGTCCATGACAGAAGATGACCGCGTAGCAGAGGAGCTGCTGGTGGGCGTGGAAAGACTGGGTGCAGGACTGGATGACGACGACTGCAACGAGGGTGAGGGTTTTGTTAGAATAGCAGGGACTGTAGGGGTGACAGGACCGATCGTCCCCCCAGCTGAGAGAGCGGCAGAAGGGAGGACGCAAGCGCTAGATGGCTAAGGTCATGAAGAAAGACCGACTCAAAGAACAGGGCATCACACAATTCGACAACGCGATGATGAACGGGGTCCCAGAATTACCAGGCCTTACACTGAGCACACACGCCAAGAAAGGCGCACAAGCGACCTTGAGGCGACAATTTCCTGTCGTGCAAGTTGTCGCGCAGCTAGACCGACACAACGCAGTCCCAAACGTGAGCCAAGCGAAGGTCAGCACGATGACCATACCATGCTCATAGGGCATGACGGTACGGGGGAAAGGACCATGCATGACACAATTCCAAACCCACGTCATGTAGCTCATGGCTTCTAAGGCAATGAGTGGGGGCAGGCCGTACTCGACGAGGAGAGTGCGGATGCCGTTAGCAAGCGTCCGTTTGCATCGCTCCAAAATACCATTTTTCTAGGGTGTGTCGGGAGCAGAAGTCTCCAGAAACACCCCGGGAGATTCAAGAAGGCGGGTGGTGGTGCCAAGGAATTCACTACCCCTATCGCTACGAAAGACACGCAACGACCGCTGACAAGCGCGTTCAGCCTGAACAAGCCAGGACTCGATGAAAGAAAAAAATGTCGCACTTCTGACGAAGAGCGAATAAAAAAAAACGAGAAAAATCATGAGTCCGACATGAAACATAGCGACCAACATCACCAAGGAGGTCATGGGGCAGGGGACCCATGACATCTGTATGAACACAATCGAGGGGATGAGAAGAGTGAGAGTCCGAAGGAGAGAAAAGGGATCGATGCATTTTCCCTTGCGCACGTCAAGCGAATCGGCGGTACAAGGGCCGGGGAACGTAGAGGGAGAGAGACCATCAAGAGGTTGAAGACGAAGCATGCTGTAAGTAGCATCGGTGTGGACATGACCAAGACGGTGATGCAGGAGAAGGACAAGATCTGGGGAGAGAGACGGGGCGGCATGGACAAGGGTAGTGCCCCCGGCAGGGGCGGAGAAGGCATGCAAGGGGACACGATACATCTTCACTGCATACTGCGGAGGACGGCACGGCCAGACGGACGAAGAGAAACAGTGCCAACACCGCGGCTGGCAGTGAAGTCCATACCCTGATCGTCGAGAGACGGCACGGACAGCAGGCTGAGCTCAAGAGAAGGCAAGTAAAGAACAAAACAGACGACGCCAACGCCCTGAACGGGAAGCAACTGACTAGACCTCGTAAGAACAAAGTGGGTGGGCCTGACGGGACCCGACGACACAAACAAAGAACGGACAAACGTCATGTGGTGAGTGGCCGCGGAGTCAATGATCCAAAAGGCACGGGAGAATACCAGAGGTCGCAACAGTACCAACGAGAGAGGCAAGGGAGATGGACGACTCGTAAAGGGAGAGACAACAAGGGAGGAAGGTAGACTGCCATTGCTCAGTCCATGGAACGGACGCAAACAGAGAGCCCAGAACGTGACCGGGAGGTGTCCATGAAAGACACTGTCTGTCTGAAACGCGCGACCTCTGGCCAGCGATGATCCCTGATCACGAATGCAAAGAAGCTGAAGGAGGGACTGTTCCAGCTGGCTTGCAATCGCCACGGTCACTATCGGCAAACGCAGGAGGGGCCGGGGTCGTCACACTGGAGGTGGAGGGAGACCATGGTGGAGCGATGTAGGTAGAGGAGGGGGGACCAGAGCACCAGATGGAGGAGGCCAAACACAAAGGTAGGGCGTACAAAGTGAGGGCACGCCTGAGGTGGAGTGGGCCTGGGCCGAGGCAGGGCTGGTCGAGCAAGAAGGGGTCCTGGAGATGGAGGTGGGAGACGTAGAAGAGGGGCTGGAGGTGCAATCCCAGTGAGCGTGCATTGCCCGGGCAAGACGAAGATCGTCAAGAGGGGCGGGGAAAATACGAGCAAAATGCTCGAAGGAACCGTAGTTCCTACACACGATGATGCCTGGAACACGGGATGATGAAGCTTTGCTCTTGTCCTTGCCCTTGCCTTTACCCTTACCCTTGCCTTTCCCACTGCCCTGGGAGGCGAGGACGAAGGCAGGAGAGGAGGAGGACGAGGAGGAGGATGAAGCAGAAGTGGATGCTACAGTAGAGGAAGGGACGGGTGTTACAGCAGTGGTGAGAGCTACCATGCCCGTGACAGCGGAGCGGTGAAGACGCGTGTGCTGCAAGCTCGTCCACCAGACTGCAAGGAGCTCAGAGGTGAAGTTCCAAAGAGCGCCTACTCCAGGTGGAGAGCGAGGCGGGACTAGTTGCAAGGCAAGGCGCTAGAGTTCATCCGCCTTGATGTCACGCAAGAGGCTGGAAAGCTCCGGAATGAGGCCGTTAACCATGGTGAGGACGGCGGAAAGCCGTCCACGAGTCGCGTTGTCAAGCTCACGTAGCAGCTTGAGACCACAAGCCCAGTAGGCGTCGGCGGTCTTGTCAGCACGCATGAGACGCATGTTGAACTTGACCGTGAGCGCGCTCTGAGGGGCCTGGCCGGTGATGGTGGTGCAATGACAAAGCATGGCACATGCGCCAACAGGGTCAGCCAGGCACTAGAAAGCAGGGTTGGCTTTGTACGTGCCGACATCATCAACTAGAGGCTCCGGCGCGGCAGCAATGAGAGCGTGCACAACACAGGCAGACTAAGCAGGAAGAGGTGTGAAGGGCGGCACAGCTGGGGAGTAATTCTCCCACAGGTGCTCCCCCTGAGCCAAGGCACTCAAGCGCACTTCCTTAGAGGAGAAGGCGATCCCAGAGGAAAGGGAAGGCGAAGAGGTCATGTTTGCGTGGCATAGGTGAAGAGGTAGTTGTTGTGGGTGTACCAGTCTGTGTAGTAGCTGAAGTGCTGGATGCAGAGGGAGTGCCAGCGGCAGGATTAGCATTGGCGCCAGTAGGTGGGACAACAAACGCAATAGAGAGATGACGCAAGACCATAGCAATGACTTCATCAGCAAAGGCTGCACGATTTTCCTCCGCCAATTTGAGGTGGTCTTCAGCCTCCTGCTAGCCGTCACGAGCAAGGGCCAGCTGGCACTGAAGAGCTGCAATGACAGACTCGTCGTCACTAGGCATGGAGACAACGTGAGGACCCTGCCGGACAGATTTTGGCAGAGTTTCCCCAGCCCAAGTGGACATGGAAAAAGTGGGGGTACCTTAGGCAAGGTCGCAGGATGCTGCAAGACAACCCACCCCGAGTCAGAAAGGACAAGCCACCTTGAAAGAGCAAGGAAAGATAGCAAGCAACGACAACACGCAAGAAAGGCAGTCCTGCTGTGACATGAGTCGACGGACTGTGCAGAATGGCTACGAGTGGTAGGACTGCGGCCGCGGAGGCAACAGAGAGAATGGCAACGAGAGAAGCAACCGGCACCACCAGAGCAAGTCCTCCAATGACAAGGAGGCATCAAGGGTGGTGAAGACGGCTGCGATGGAGACGGTCACTGTGTCAAAACTAGAGGCGGCGGTTGGAGCAGATGTTGCTGCGGTGAAAACAGTAGACGTCAAAGTGCGAATGGAAGCCGCGGCCACCGTAGTCGCAGCTGAGGCCGTCACTGATGCGATGGAAGACGGAGCTGCAGAAATTTGCGTTCAAATAACTGGGGCAGGTCCATCAATAGGGCCGACGGCAACTACAGCCTCTGTGTAGTCCTCAGTTGCACGCCCTACTAAGGTCGTGTTAGGTGCATGCCAAGCTCTAGCGGCTGCGGCAGACGTGGCTGTGGCTGCTGCGGCCGCGTGTATGATTGATGCGGTTATGCGAGTGAAGACATGCACAAGGCCAACAACGTCCTAAGTGAACGTTGCGTACACATCTGGATCGCTCTGTGATTGCTAATCCCTTTGAAGAGAAAGGTGTGGGGCGGGGGCGAGTACCACGCAAAGATGATGTTGCTCTAGACGTGGACGCTCGGTCGTTGCTCATGCCTCTACGGCGTCTGGCGTGATAACGAGGCAGCCCCCCTTTGTAGTATGCACCCAGAGGATGTGCAATAGGAGTATCAGGATGCGCCAGGGAGGTGGGAGCAGCACCACCAAAGCGGTGCACAAAGCAGAATGTTGCTGTTGCTGATGCTACTACTGTTGTTGCTGCTACAGATGCTGCTGCTACAGATGCTGCTACTGATGCTACTACTACTACTACTACTACTACTACTACTACTACTACTACTACTACTACTACTTCTACTACTACTACTACTACTACTACTACTACTACTACTACTACTACTACTACTACTACTACTACGGCAGATCAGGTTGTCAATGCTGCTGCTAACAATGGTGCTGTTATTGTGGATGTTGCTACTATGGCTGCTGTGGCTGCT
>SZWC01002168.1:217587-240812 GCA_023375785.1 Penium margaritaceum
CCCCCCCCCCCAACACGTCGAGTGTATGTAGCGAGTGTAGCATAGAGTGTATCTGAAATGTTCATCGACACAAGACATGTGAACACTTCTGTGGTAATCTCTCTTTGTACACAAGGTTACGGATTTGATACCCCTCAAATACACACTCTAATACACTGCCCTAATACACTTTCGACTTGGAGGGGGGGTAGAGGGCTATCCATACCTCCCCTCCATATCGAGAGTGTATCGGGGTGGTGTAGTGGAGAGTGTCACGGATAGACACTCAGGACCACGACTTGTGTATTTTGTATAACTACCATCCATACGCGTTCCATAACAGGACCTCGAAAACCAGTCCCCCCCACCCAAAGCACCTCGAGTGTATCTGGGGAGTGTGTTTGGGGGTGTATTGTGGAAATGCGAAGTGTTTGAACTTGTGTATTCCAATGTTTAAAACCCCATCCCCGTAATGCAACTATGGGATTTGCTTTAAGTTTGGGGTTTCCTAAAAAACATAAAGAACTAAACCCCCGGTGTAACAAAGGCTCTTGCTCGTGGTTTGATTTCAAGAACTGTAAAAGGAAAAATCAACCGTTCTCGACGTTCTTGCTTCTGACGTTGGCGATGCTGATGTCAAAAAGGAGCAACGTCACTCTTGAAGTCGGTGAGGTTTGACTCCGAAGGCAAAGTTGCCTCGCTATTTCCTAGCGGACATTCTCACCCTGTACACATGGAGGCGACTGTATGTTTCGGACCCAAATACCCATAACATGAATGCTTTGCCCAGTGGAATCAAAAGACATTAAGTGCACTTAACAACAAAGGACGACACAAATAGGTTCGGTAAGATATAACAAGCATAACAAAAATAGCGTTTGAACACAAAATACGTCACATTCAACAAGTACATGTCTATCACCTATTTGTTGCTTGTAAATCAGAAGTATTAGAATTTGAAAATGATTTGAAAAATACAAGAAGCCAAAGGCATTTCACTGAAACTTCCAGGGTATTATACATTGAAATACTTGTGTATCTAGCATGTACACGTAACTTCCAGGAAACATACCTATTAAAGGGAACTCATTTCCATGAAACATCCTCCCCATATGTTGTAGATTTGTACACTAGTTTATCAGTGTGTACTTTTGGGGTGATTGACCATAAATGCGTGTGGGCAGAAATCAGGAAGTGGACCGTGTGTAGGGGTAAGTTTTAGTAAATCTGCAACTGTCTCTGTGTCAATGTGTGCAAGATGACAGTGAATGAGCTATGTACATGGTGCATCAATGCTTGTGATGATGTGCATTTGGAGAAGGTTCACTTTTGAGTGGATGAAGGGAAAAATTGTCAGTTTATACAGAATGTCCTTGTGTAGCAGTCCATCAGCTAGTAAGGCACTAGTCGCACCAAAGAGCATGTAGCGCTGTCTCTGTGTAAGTGTGGTTACGTTTTCTTGTTGCTCCAATTTCCCCTCAGACAGCAAGTTGACTTTCAGCCATGGTACATACAAGGCACCAGTCAGCCACAACATCCCACCTGGTGCTTGAAGAGCCACTGACCCCACACCTTCAATCGGTAGTAGTTCTCCCGACCTGGTCTTCACACCCTCAACACCATGCGTGCAGTGCAATCTGACAAATAGCTAGCTATGCGGTGACATGTGATGCGAAGCTGTGGTATAAAAAAACCATTCATGTATGGACAATGCGTGTAATGTGGTAATGTGTGTGTGCCCCAATTTTTTACCTGGCGGCTATGGGCTGGCAGTCGGCACAGGTGATTAGAGCTCCGTGGGCACACTCTATCCTGGTCCTGCTGGTAGTGCCAATGATTGCTGTAGCTCAATCGTCTCAGTGCACACCCTCTGTGCCCATGCTGGGACAGGTGTGGATGCACTAAAGTATGGGGACATGAAGACGGGTCCCTGATATAGCGGTAGAGTTGACGCTGGTGCTGATGGATACTTGGATGGCTACAAATGTGATGGACCACATGTTTCCGTCCCAAAGGGTGCCGGCACACAAGGACATACTACAAAATGTGTTGCCCATGTTGCCCCCAATGCAGGTACTGGCTGGGATGAGAGGACTACGTCGATGACCGACCCACTGCTGGGCGTGTCTGCTAGGTAGACTGAGTCATGATGCGCTGAAGGGTCGGGCAGGCCCTCTAGTAGTGGCCCGGCTATCCATAGTAGTTGCAGGTCCGGTTCCCCGCTCCCCGACTGCGATCTCGCTCCCCACCTCCTTGGATTCCTCAGCCTCCTCCGCCGCCCCAACCTCCATCACCCAAGGACTAATGTGATGGAGGGATAGTGTCACCTCCATGATGCACAAACCCAATTGGTGCTGCACCCTTGTCTTTGCATGCCTCTCCTTTCAAGATATCTTCGTTTTTTTGCAACTTCTCAAACGCTTCTGCCAAGTCGTTGGTCTCGATGTCTGCAACCTTAAGCTTTTGGAGCAGACCGAGCTTGAAGTCCTTGTACGGCTCTTTGAGCTGGGGGCCTGATTTGTGGCCTCCTGGCCGCAAATCAGGCCACCAGCTCTATCGGTGGCTGGTGGCTCGCTGACAGATGGCCGGCCGCCGGCCACCCAGTCGGTTGGCCGCCGGCCAGCGGGTAGCTAGCGGGTGGCTGGCCACCATCCAACCCTCACAGTATCAAGGGGTGTTTGCAAGCCATCTCCTCGCTATCGCGAGGTACGAGGCCAAACCGACCCTCTCCTTACATTACTACCCACTTATTATGAACCTTTTTGGCTCATGACGAGCGAGTGAAAGTACAAGAAAATGAATCGTTTATATTGGGAAAGAAAAAAAATAATTTCAAACACCAGCTAAACATGAACACGTGCATGGCACTTGGACTCAAGTTGTGGTTTGTTGGTTTGCACTGCTAGCAGCCTCCCCCCTTTAGGCTAGAGCATCTACATGACAACCAGGTTGGGCGTCCCCAACCTCCTATGAATGTATTTAGTTCATAAATGTCGTCTTGTAGGAATGTTGTTCAATTTTTTGGGCTCCCATGAGTAATGTTCACATCCAAAACCAATCCAATGCATGAGGTATTCCCTAACAACCCACAATCGTGTGTACGGTCTTGGTACTGGAGTAGGCGAAAGACCTCGTATTGACCATAGGTAGCCAGGACTGCCGGTAGTGGCTGAACGATTCCCTTTGCCATGTATGGGGGCATAAGGCTCACATAAAACATGTCATGTAACTTCATACTCTGCGGATGCATCAATGGGTATACCACTGGCTTGATGCGTGCAACAACAGAAAATTGACCATTCCACTTCGGTAGAAGTTTTTGCACCCCTAGCAACTTCAGCCAAAGGTTCTAAGTATTAAGAAGAACTATTTTACCAATATCAAATGAAAACTAACGGCGACTTTTGTCTGGATATACCTTTTGTTGTTTCAAAGTAGCTTGAAGGTGATCCTGAACCTCCTATAACAAGGAGTCTATGCACCCGGCAAAGTCGTGAGAAAAAAGAATCTTTCCTCCTATACTATCACTCTTCACCAATGACGAGGACACCACTAGATTCTAACTTTGTTTCACATAAATGGTGTGAAATGTGTGGAATCTCTTACCAAGTTGTTCACTACAATCTCTATTGCTGCCAGGAATTTGTCCCAGTCATTCATGGCAACATCCATGTACATGTGGAGCTTCTGCTCTAGAGTGCGCTTTATGTCCTATGTTTTTCCGTTTGTTTGAGGGTGAAGTAGTATCAAAATTTGCAACTCGAAGCCAAAAGGTTCTTGCATGTTTTATTCAAACTTACTAGAAAGTTTTCTATCTCAAACAGAGACAATGCAAAATGATAGGTTGTGGTACTTCATGACATCCTCAATGAAGAAACAAGCGGTCTCCCTTGCGTTTACATTAGTGGTTTTAAGAATGAAGTGTGCCATCTTTGTTAGAAGATCCACATACACTCGTGTTGCATCGTGGCCACAAGCCGTTTCTGAAAGACCAATGATAAAGTCCATGCTAACGCATTTTTGTGGAGATCTAGGGATGGGAAGCCGTTCGAGGAGTCTATCTCGCTTTTGCCGAGACTGGCACATTAAACTGTTCTCCATGCTAGAAGATTCTTGCATCCTCCACCAATTTGTAATTCTCTACATTCGTAGACTCTTGGATCTGAGAATCTATACAAAATCTCATCCGTATTTGGTTGACAAAACCGTTGTATTGGATTATCTCACGAGGTGAATGTCATCCAGGTGTAGGAGGATCTGGTGTTTGCACTATTGATGTCCTTGCTATCGGCGTAGTGGATCGGCCACATTGATGCATCTTGGTTAATATTCCCATGTGAACAAGAATTGGCTCAGGTATTCACTCCAACGCGCATGTCCTCTTGACAGGTTTGGTTGTGTTTGGGGAAACACCAATGGACTGTGGTCAGTCACAAGCATCACACTCCCCACAACATTCTCTAGGTAGCAACACAACATTTTTAAAGTATGCACCATCACAAGGAGCTCTTGATCCTTAGTTATGTACTGCATCGTAGCGCGGGTAAGCTTTTGGTTCTCATATACAACTGGATGACCATTCTGTATGAGGAATGCTCCAAGCCCTACTACCGATGCATCACACCGCACCTACCACGGTTGCGATGGATCCAGAAGAGCGCAGACGGACGCCGTGGATAGAAACTCTTTGACCTTGAGAGAGGTATTCTTGTAGTCAGATGTCCATTCTAAATGTACATCTTTTTGCGTGAGCCTGGTTGACCCAAATCCCAGGGTCAAATACCCTTGCATAAACTATCAGAAGTAGTTTGCAAGTCTGAGGAAATTCTGAGTATGCCCAACGTTTGTTGGACGTGGCCAATCCATCAATGCTTGGATCTTTTGTGGGTTGATATGGTTAATTTCTATGCGGACTATGTGTCCAAGGTATTTGAGCTCGTGTTGTGCAAACTTGCACTTGCTCATTCTTGCATATAATGTCTGTTCTCAAAGGATCACGAGGACTTTTCATACATGTTCTATGTGCTCTTCCATTGATTTGGAAAAATCTAGGATTCCTTCTATGTAAACCAAGATAAACTGACCAAGTTGCTTGGCTAACGTGCGGTTCCTTGGAAAGTTGTCGAGGCATTCAATAGCCCAAAACACAAAACCCGGAACTGATAGTGTCCCACGTGCATTTGAAACACTGTTTTGGACACATCATTTTTCAATCTGCGGATTTGATGGTACCCTTGTGAGAAATCCAAGGACAAAATTACTTTTGCCCCTTGTACATGGCCAAACAAAGCCTAAATCCACGCTAAGGGGGACCGATTTTTCACTGAAATATTTGTTGGCATGATGTACCACTTGCCATGAGTACCGATGATTGTACTCCCTGGTTCAACCACTTAGGAGTGGTCAAACACCTGATGTAACTTTATGTTTAGATTTCTTGGATTTTTCCATGCAAGATTGAGCTTTGAATTGCTTGATTTGAGTAATTATGCATAAAGTTAGCCGTACCCAAAGATCAAGTGGTGCGACGGATGGAATCTGGTATCCATCCGGTGACGGGATACTCCACAGCTGGTGGTCCATGTTCAGCTCTGACTGGCTTCATAGACCCCAAGGCCCTAGAGGAAGCAACCAGAGAGGTCCCCTGGACCAGGGCAAGCCGCCCTTTGACTCGTCAATCAAGAAAGGCGCTCTGACGAGCCGTCGTCGGCATTTCTCGGCGACTGCTCGCGCCGGCGGCGGCCAAAGGCGGCTCCACCAAGGGTTGCTTTGATGGGCGTAGTTAGGGTTCTACTGCTCCAATTTGGGTGTGCTTGGATGCTTTGGAAAGCTTTTACCACAGGCTAAAAGAATCTGATGTAAACTCTCTATGAAAAGTAACAAAAACGTATTTTGATTCAGTTATACTGAATGCGACGTGTTCTGCCGACTCCTATCCGTGATCCTTGTGCTCCACACTCTTCACCATTGGTGTCCATTGGCTGCTAAAAACATTGGTAGCATGCATTAGTGAGGGCTAGGCATCCTTGAGGGTGTGTCCACATCCACTAGTACCAACAGTATTGAAATCCTTGTCAAACATGTCTCTTGACCTATGTTGTAGACAAGCTGGCATAGACTTTTAGTCTGGTTGGTGATACTTCCATGCTTGGAATCAACGCAAAATGGCGTTGTCCCTTTCAAAACATCAAGTGCTTTGGTTCAAAGCATATCAGAGCCTTGTTTTCACAAAGTGAGGGATCGCCTAGCACCACTTCGAACGGGTCAAGAAGATTGGGTACCTTCATCCTGACACTCTGTGTCTGACCTTGAATGCAGACTCTTGCTTTACAGGTCCTGATCACGGGTACCGTGTAGTTTTCTCTGACAACAACTTCACCATTTGATTGCTCACACTTTAGGCCCACCTTTTGGGTAAATCCAAGGCTAACAAAAGATTCGTCTCTAGTTTCAACCACTAGGTTCACTGGAGCACCATTTAGGTGTCTTCTGAAATGCATCATCATGTTTCCCCCACTCTTCTTGTTAATCTCTCATTATATACTCTTCTTGTGAGTGCGCAGGGCATGTTGGTGTAGGGAGTGGAGACATGATTATCAAGCTCAACACTAGTGGTCACCTCCATCCTCCTCTCGTGGCCCATCATCTTCACCACCGGAGCTCGACAACATCAACTCAAGCTTAGCCTTTCATCCTAAGACTACTTTTGGTATCTTGCTAGAAGTGACATAGTTTAGGTCTTTGGATGCCAAACCTACATGATACCTTGGTTCTTCCATGTGGATAGGATAATAAAAAGGCATTCGCGTGTGACTTTTGGGGGTTTCCGTTGTTTTTGCCCCCAGTCGGAATGTCTCGCCGGGGTGAGCCTTGCTCGTCGGTCGACAGGTGGAGCTCAAGTAGCGAGCTTCCACCCATAACAAGGGTGGCCCTTGTTACTCCCTTACTTGTGTCGTTTCTCCATGGACACCCATTAAACCTGGATCTAGCATCCACAATACTTAACCATTTCTTGAGCCTAAAGTTGCTATAGCTTCGTAATCCCCCTCTAATGGTATCAGAGCCTTGCTCGAGGCCTAAGGGTGGAAGATAAGGTTGGTGTAGAGCAAAAACAAGGGTGGTCGAGCAGCATAGGCAAGTAGTTCTATGTGGCTGCTATGAAAGCAAGTTGTGTAAAGCTTCGGGTGTGTCGAACATACT
The DNA here is from genome assembly GCA_023375785.1 of Penium margaritaceum. Classification (NCBI taxonomy): domain Eukaryota; kingdom Viridiplantae; phylum Streptophyta; class Zygnematophyceae; order Desmidiales; family Peniaceae; genus Penium; species Penium margaritaceum. The sequence goes on from SZWC01002168.1 coordinate 224,767, forward strand.
CCCTGAGCCCACACACATATGTTGGAGGCTGAAAAAGAGTAGGGGGATGGAGCCAAGAAGAACGAGGGAAATGGAGAGAGAGCCCAAGTATCGTCATCCCTCATGCAAGGTGACGGCGAGATCTCCTGACCCAAATAGTGTCTGCGCAGGTCTAAGGCGGCCTGGCAGGAGTCTGCAGACCAACAGTTATGCTTCCGATCGAGTTACGGGCTCTTGGCAAAAAACTGGGCCCAAAGTGGGCTCGTCAAAGTACTGCCAAAATTTTCTTTGGTAGCAAGGATGAGAAGTTGAGCATGCACGACCTCTCTAGCTCCTATTGTGTCTGATAGGAGCTCTGGGTGCAACGGCTGAGAATCCGGGAGGTGCCAATGCAAATGCCGGAGCTAGCACCAGCGTGGGTGTCGGTGACGGTGCCACCTTCATAGGAATGACGTGGGACGACCTCAACAAGGTTCTGTCCCACAAGGACCTGATGCCAGTGCCACTCGATGCACGTCACTTCCTTTATTAGAAGGACACGTTTCTTTCGTGGGCGGCATAGCACGGTCTTCAAGAGTACTGCCTAGCTCTCCTGCGCAATGACATGAACGCTCAGCTACTTTTGAGGGTATTCAATGATCTGGTATGCGTGCTACTAGATGATCAGCAATACTCCATTCGCCACTTCCATTCTGAAGGGGAAGGAGCTCATCCACAGAACCGCTGATCCTTGGCCTCACAATGCATGGTAGCATCTTACCACACGCAAGGAGGAGCACTAGATGGCCTTGGTCATGTCCTCACGTGAGAAGTTACGCAACCTTCGTTTTAATCCAGGTGCCCCCGTCGCCAAGTACTGGGATGCTGCCATGGATCTTTGCTGGCGCATCCTTGGTCTCGACACCTCGTGCACCATCTTGGAAGTTCCAGGTATGTGGCGTCGTGCCCTCAGCCTTGCTATCCCTTCTTTCTCACAAGAGCAAGAAAGGACAAGGGATAGAGTGTAAGCGAGAGTGAGATGCGCACGAGAAAAGTTGGCTTGAAATTATCGATCGTACTTCGCACATGATGATTTTGCACCGACGCGTCAAAAACAAAACTTGAATTCATTTAGGTTGAACTACGAGTTTCAAAATAGGAAATGTTGTGTAAAATTATGAGTTTGGGGTAATCCCCCCTTGTTTTTGACCAAAAACAAAGGCGAGGTAAAAATGAGAATGGGCATATGGAGAATTGAAGTATTGAAGTCTCCCTTGTACGGATCGTTGATGACGATTTCCCTCAAGGGTGGCACAGAGTGGAAATCCCTCAAGCAAGCTGAGGATGCCTTCTTACGAACTCGGTTGATGCCTTTGGTGCAGGAGCTAGAGACACGCCAAATACATATGGATGTGGAGGCTCCGGGCAGCGCACAAAGGAAGTTGGAAAATTTCAGCCACACAACACTGGTATAGAGTGCATGATGAAGCAAGAGTATCTACCATCGACGACAACCTACAATCTCCATCTCGAGGACCTCCTTCACAAGATCTATCGAGGGAGATAAGATGAGCCGGTCAGTATTATGAATCGGGATAGCAATAAAGTGTGTAGCTTTCTATAAGAGGAAGAGGGAAGCATATGTATACCTCCGCGCATATCCTAGAGGAGTTAGTGTGTTGGTGATCTTGTGGTCCAAACACAAAGATGAATACTCGAGGCCATACAAGGTCTTGTGTAAATGCAAGACCTTGTTACCAACCTTGAAGCAAGATGGCTGAAAAAAATAGATCTCCTCCTCTTGAGTGTTATGGAGGAGAGTGTTAATCACACCAATCTGATCTTGCTCCTAGTCCTACTAAGCAACGACCCCAAACAAAGCACGGGCAGTGGTTATACAAACAATGAGTCCAAATGTGTCAGTGAAAACAATACTATCAATACGCGAGAACCCCTTGGTCATCAAGCATGCCTTGTAGTGATCGAGTGAGCTGTTGGACTTCACCTTCTTGCGAAAGACCCATTGGCCTGTATAACCGTTTTCCAAGGCAAAAGGTCAAACAAGCTCATAGTCTCCATGCTCTTGGTTGGCTTTGAAATCATCCTCATAGGTACTATGAAAATACTCTTTGTCCTTAGCCGAGATCGCTTCCCCCAATGTGCCTAGATTAAGCACCATCCAGGGAGAGCCGTGGATGGCCTGTAGACTGCAACATTGCAGGAGATGAGAAACTCACAAGAGACCAACTTGTGGATGATAGGGCACGCTCGGTGCACTTTAGTAGTTTCTACTTAAGAACTAAGTTTAAAGTCCTTCGTGTCTACTAGCACGGTCTCTGCTGTCAAGATTGCATGAAGAGCACCTAGGCATGTGAAACACTTGTTGAGACATTGATACCTGTGGTGAAAAGCTGGCTTCAGCAAGTAGCTTGAGCTAGAGGTGCTTACGTGAAGCTAGGTTTCTGGCTACGAGGACACATCTGTAGAGGCTCCTTTGTTGGAAGAAGAGGATACAGATTCACATGAAACTTGGACAAACATGGGGGATGTTAAAAGAATAGGCACATGTGAGGCAAGAGGGATAGATACAACACTTTCTGTAGGTATAGGTAAAGGGACTAGTATAGGGATAGTACTTCGTGTTCCCATAGGAATTGGGGGAGCCATAGGAACACATGTGCATGTGGAGAACAAAGAATGGATATGGACATGTTCAGGAGTCTCCACTGGAACTGATGAGTCCACTCGGCCGACGGCCATGATGGTCGGGTCATCATTGGTTGTAGACTGGACCGCGGGCGTGGAAGCCCGGTAGGACCCATCCACATGTTTGGAATCCTCCATTTGGTGGGAAGTCACACAAATGGGGAAATTGTTGGTGGCTAGCAATAGAATGTAAGAGTAGTCTCTCCACATGAGGGCCTCAAAGTTGAGGGCATGAAACGAATCAACGATGCAATGACGAACAAGGTTGTAAAGCCTCCAAGCCTTTGACTATAGGGAAATGCAAAGAAAGGCCCACATGCAACTTCATGGTGAGACCTTGGATCCCTCCTAGTCCTCAAAGTAGTAGAAACAAGAGAGGGATCCACAAACACCTACAACTCAAAGGTTAGCCTAATTGCCAGGAAGTCTAAAACCCATGTCTGTATGTGAAGTCATAACGGTAAGGGACTCATGGAGATGGCACGCGGACTGCATGACACAACACGCATCCTCCATGGTGCGGTTACAATGCTTATATGCATCATTCAGTCAAGGAGTAGCAAAGGTATAGAGCTGGTGAAGGATAGCGTGCTGAGCAAAGAATGATTCCATCTCACCTAGGAACTCACTAACCGTGGAGTCAAGGTAAGTGTATTGATGCATCTTACCCTTGGTGTAGAAGAGGCAATCAGTATTTAGCACTTTATCAAAGAAATATGCACGAAAATCGAGGGCATGATATGTCCAAATGAATTTGGATAGAGTGTCCAAGCTTACATTAAAAATGCGGTGATACAACAAACGCAGGTACTCAGCCAAGAGAGCACCAGTGAGAAACACAGTGCAATAGGCAATGAAGGGGATGGGATGGAGGGAGCACAACAAGACACAAAATTAGTGTTACCACATTTTTGAAATGGAGTACGATGGAAGGAGTGTTGCAAGTAACAATCCTGGTCCAAGCAGCCACCGTGGTAAAGTGAGCAAAGTTCTCAACAGAATGGCCCATTTAGGCGCATACACAGAAAAAGAGTAGGATGAGCTAAAGAGGGGGCATAGAGAGCACATTGGAAATGTTCAAGGGCTTGGACAGGCCAAGAAAGGAATGAGCAGATCCTATGTAAACGGATTGAACATACATTGCTGGACCAAGTACCACAAAGTCACCGAGACGACAGGTCATGTAATGTGTGACACCAGAGTCAATGATCTAGGTACCATTTGCCCCATGATCTTGTTGACATTAAACAATGGGCCACAAATAAATTCACCTCTAATTGATGCTCAGAAAAATAATGAACAAAAACAATAAACAACACAAATTTGTGACCCATCAAGCCAAATTGTTCTGCTAGATCCATCCTCATCACAAGCCGACGAAACAACCCCACAAGCATCATCACAAGAAAAAAAAACACATCGCGACAAGCCGTCTGTGGACCAGTTAGCAATGAAAACACACTCACGTCTTCCTTAGTGCAAAACACAAGCAACTAAAAACGCTCCACGATGCTATGATCCCGTGGGTTGCACGGGATCGTGGTGAATTTGCTTCTGTCTGCAAGCTCAATATCTTGTTCTAATCCGACACCTCAAGCCTAGTAGTCAACACTCTTGTCTACTTGTCCTACCAACTAGTTAAATTATACTGTAAGAAAGCTATAGGATGCATGCAAAGTGACGAGGGTTTTGTACGTCCTATGACTGTGGATTAACTAACTATTCGGGTCACGATTGGATTCTGAGGGAGGTTCACTATAAAATAGAGGAGTAGTTGGTGTAGCATACGTTCAGGTCGTACGAAAAACATTAAGGGCCCTCTTGTTGGTGATTAGTACAGTATACCACTTTGATCAATTGTAACTCATCCACATGTCCTTACCTACCTCTCCGGAGGGCTAAATGCCAGGACTTTAGAGATCTTGCATCAGCGCTTAGCTCATACCTTACTCAAGCACATCCAGCTGATGACCTTGATCTTGAGATGATTGTAAAGTAGTAGAGATCACATCTATGTTTTGCCTACAAAGCGGCAAAGTAACAGAGCAGCCATTTCCCTATCATGAACACATATCCATGGCCCCTTTGAGTTTCATCCACATTGGAATATGGAATCCAGGCAATTTGTATCCAAAAACAATAGCAAGATGTGCAAGAAAAGTGTTGAGTTTGAGTGATAACTATACATAGATGGCATGGTGCTTCTTGGAGAGAGAGAAGGGACATGCAACACTTGTATTTTCTAATGAGCTACCCAAGCACAACGTGAATGTGAGCAACCATTGTGCATGCTTTGTAGCGATTGAGGGTGAGAATTTACAAGCAAAGATTTTGAGGTTTTTTTTATGAGGCAAGTTATTGAACATCAGATTTTAACTCCACGCACGTCTCAACGTGGTGGAGTTGTAGAATGTTGGTATTATTTGCGAAATGGAGGAGGTTGAACCATCATGATGTAGTACGAATTCCACAGAGTTTTTGTGGTGAGGCAATGAAGTATGTTTTCTGGGTACAAAACTGCATCCTTCACAGAAACCTACAGTTGACCTTTATTGCATGACAGTTGTGGTAGAACGAGAAAGCTTATCAAACACCTGCCCGAGTATGGAGCAGTATCATATGTTATTGGCAGTCTCCAATGAGGTATCTTCATGGGACCAAGTACATTATCAAATGCATGAAGATCTTATGACCTTGAGAATCAACAAATGGTCGAGTCACGTCACATGGAGTTTTGCGAGTAGTGGTTTTTGTCACACTACTACACTTCAAACCAACAATGCGCCTTCTAGCACACCCATCGAGTTGAATGTAGTGGACCCTCATCTGATCCATTGACTCCACCACAAGGCATTGGTGACAAGATATTCATGCTAGTTTGTGTGATCTTTCTCGACCTAGTTTATCACACCATTAACCCTTCTCATCAGCCTCCATTGACAGACGTTATACCCGGGATGAGAACACATGTTAGAATCCAGCAACTACATTAGTGGCATTAGCACCATCAACACCATTAGCACAATCACCACCATCAGCATCATTAGCACCATCAGCTATGCCTTCTCTTCCAACCTCTGTCCACTCTACTCCATCAGCAGCAAGACCCTCACCCTCTCCCTTCACACAAGTACTAAGTGATCCGGGACCAACTAGATGATTAATGCAATTGATGTTAGAATTGGAATAGAAGGCAGGGGCACCTGAGGTAGCTGAGAGAGTTGGCACTTAGGGGGATGAGTACCAGGGGAAGCAGACTGAGAGCGATGGACAAGATGTCATAAAAGGGCACGTATAATGCGTTCAACAATGTACGTAGCCTTCTACCACCATTAAGGTTGACAAGAGAGGGCTTGCAATACACAAAACGGTTTGGGTCGTATGATGTTATCGTTTGTTCCTCAGACGTAAAGGGAGGCAATGACATGTCTAGATACACAATTATGGACACAGGCCATTCACGATGAGTTGAATGAGATTCATGCATTTGATGTGTGGGAGAAGGTAGAATTTCCACATGGACAAAAAAATGTGATAAATGGGTGTTTGTGATATCATGATGAGGATACTATTGACATGTACAAAACGATTCTTATAGCAAAAGGATAGTCTAGGTACTGACTATAAGAATGCTTTTGTACCTATGGACAAGTACTCTACTGGTTGCAATTCGTTTTTATCGATAATACAGTTTGACTACGAGATGCATCACATGGACGTGAAGAATGCTTTTCTTCACGGGAAGTTACACAAGGAGATATACATGGTACTAGGAGTGGAATATAGCAATGGTGGGGTTTAGCGCCTCAAGTGAGCATTGTATGGTCTCAAACAATCTCAATGGTGTTGGAACGTTGAGTTAGCAGTTATCATGGCAAATGGAAGTTTTATGAAGAGCAATGCAGACCACTAAATGTTTTTTCAAGGAGGAAGGAGATCCTTGGTAGTAGTTCTAGTGTATGTTGATGATCTCCTTATTTTCTTTCCATCCATCACAGAGGTCTCTCGGAAAAAGGAGGTGTTGAATAAGTGATACAAAACAAAGGATTTGTGAGAGGTTAGCACACATTTATACATGGAGGTCAAGTGAAACACGCATGAAGGGTGTATTGAGATTGGTCGACAATTCTATGTGAAGATTTTGGCCACAAAGTATGATGCTATCATGGAGGGTGTGTGATTAGTGACAACTCCCATCACACCGGAGGGAATGAAGGAGATAAGTGATGCAACCAATGTCACTCTCAACGGTGAGGTTGAAACCCACCTATACCAATTGAAACTGGGTAGCTTGATGTTTGCATATGTCACCTCTCGCCCAAAAAATTGCATATGTAATGAATCTTCTCTCCCAATTCAGCAGTTCCCCATGATATCTTCAATCAAGGGCATGGGTTCTTGTCCTTCTGTACAATGTGGACACATCAACTGTCAAGGGCTTACCTGCACCTTTGTTCTATTCTCATGCCCATACCAGAAGGCTTGTATGGATTGGACTCTAAAAAAACAAGGTGTAAGGGGGAATGATAGAAAAAATGGGATTTCCCCCCTTCTTTTCTTTACTTTCGATTCCTGTCATACTTAACGCTCTCATGCTAGTTTTGGAGATGTTTCAAAATTTACATGCTATGTGTACGTTGCCCATGAGGGCCTTGCTCATGGGGTGATGGAGTGTGGCCCTTAAGGTGCACTCCTTGTTAGGTGACTCTGATCCCATTTGTCATTGCTCCTATGCTCTTACAAAGCTAGGAACATAGACTATCCTTGCACATCTCGCACTTGTGACTACACTTGTGCGGGTGGTTGTGTGTGTGTGTGTGTATGTGTGTGTGTGTACGCATGTGTTTTTGTGTGTGTGTGTGTGCATGTGTGTGCGTGTGTGTGTGTGTATGCGTGTGTGTTTGTGTGTGTGTGAGTCAGCATCTTTACCTTGTCACTGAATCTCACTCATCAATGAATGTAACAGGTAAGGAGTTAAAGGACGGGATGTCTTGGCTTGATAAGGCATTAATTGTAGTTTTACATTAACTTAATACGCACAAGAAAACCTATAGGTATTCACATGTTATTGAATTTGACAAGATGAATGTTCAACTTGTTTCACAATGGGAATTTGTGGGTTGAATTTGTGAATGCATGTGAAGTTATGAGCAATGTGGGATCTTACTTGCCTGTTTTGGTAAGAAATGTGTCATGAAAATTCTTAAATTATTCCACGTGGATTAAGTTATTCGTTTTATTTTGTATTGTGGTTTATATATCAAAATTGCATTAATGGCCAAGCGGGAGATTTTCTGGGTTTTTCTTGATATCCATTGAGTAATCTTGGCTTGCTTGAGGTTTGGCTCTTAAGTACAATGGACAAGTCGTGCAAATCATTATGAAAAAAGAACCATCGGGTTTTCAGAATAATGTAATGTTGTATGAATGATGAACTGTTTCTAAAAAATGATGTAGGGACTTTTGTGTAGTCAACCTTCTCCATGGTTGTAGTCTACCCTATTCAGCCATCAAAACTTACATGGATTCAGAAAACAAGTTGGAACAAGCATGTAGATTTTGAAGAAGCATGGCTTAAAATAATGCAATGATATGCCTAGCATGGCCTTGTGATAACTGCGGTGTTACTTTGTTATCATGGTCGGTATTCAAGTTAGTCTTCCCAAAAGAAGATGTTAGATAAAATGGGATAATTGAATCAAATTATTTTAGATTTTTTGCTTATTCACATATAATGGGAAGGGACACGTGTCCATCTATGACTGAATCAACAAATAATTGTGATGTATGAAACCATATCTTGAGTTTTGATCGATTTTCCACAATGTGTCACATTGTTTAACCAAAATTTGTTATCTTAAAATTATGTCTAAAGAGCCTAAAAAACAATAACTATGTGATTTATGCAGTTTGTGGCAAGTTCATTTCGGCATTCAGGTTCAAACCCAAGCCCTCAGTTGATGAACATGTTAATGGCTACAATACAAATGTTGATTACCTCCAGTTTTGTCATGCATGATCCTCATACACCTGGACCTTAAAAGAAAAAAGCCCCATCCGCCACTAGAGTAGAATGCTAAGACCCATTTCCTCCTACCCGGAAAGAAAAAGCCTAATTTAACTCTTTATGGAAATGATAAGGTCCATCCGCGAACCTTTTTCACCATGCTCAAGGAGTGACACATGTTACTACTTGAACAAGCAAAGACAAGCATGCAATGGTCAATCATGGAAATCCAACACAAGAACCGCAATGGAAGATTGCAATAACATTGAGGGATGGGGGCGAAGTTGGATGGCAAAAGTGTTAGCTGACATCCTTCTGTCGCCACTTCTTATTTGAACTGCGTCCCCCTCTCATTCCCCTCCTCCTCCTAATACCATGTGTGATGAAGGGCCTTACGATTGAGGGCGGTGAGACTAGGGGGTGCGGGTGGGGAGTTTGACTCAACAAGGATTTTGGTAGATGCCTATCGGCCTGTTTCTTTATCAAGATAACCCTCTAAAAATGGGGAGAAAAATCCCAATGGTGTTTTTGTTTTATATTTTCAACCTTTATACTAAAATGTAGATTAAAATGACACAAACATACCCTTTGATATCACTTGGACTTTTAAGTTATTCATTTTTGGGCACCCATTAGACCCTAAAATAGCAAGACCTAGTGGGTTTAATGACAATACATGGAAACTAACGGAACCCCATGTAACTTCCCTGTAAATCACCCCTCAAACAATCACAAGCCCATCTTTAGAGACGATTGTGGTTGTGGCGTGAAAATTGATGACTCCAACATAGTGGCTCCGCATGATATGCAGGATATGCATGGTATGTAGAAGGTTCAAATGGGGCTTATGACAATAGTTCAGGGGAAATGGGGCTTGTTTTCTTGTAAAAAGGTCGTGAATTCTTATTATGCAAAGGATGGGGAGAAAAAGACCTATTATTAAAAAACAAGTGTATATGGTCACTTCAACCTAATTTCTATTTATTTACAGTATCAATACTCTTAAATCATTCAGTTTCCAATTTGAAGTGAAAGTTCATTGAAGAGGTTATTGATCCATGTCAAGGTTAGATGAACAGTTTTTCTTGATGGCCATGCTCTGGTGGTGTCTAATGGACTTTGTGTGTCAGGGAATCGTTTTATTGCAAAGATATGCTTAACAACCACCACAATGTCTGTGATTTTTTATTCTAAGATTTTTCACTTATTATGTGATTTTTTGGAAACCATGCAGCACCCTCATTTTTTAAAAGAAGTTGAATCGTGAGGAATATTCAAAGTTTTCGCAAGAATATGAAGTTTCAAACTTGTGAATTTGCGGGGTTCTGATGGCTCCCGTATAAGAGACACTCAAAATTCGGCGGTGCATGTTAGAAGGTGTCACTCTCTCAACATCAAAAATCACGAGGAGGAAAAAATTCATTCAAATGTTTTGAAACATTTCATTGGAACACCCAATTTCCTTTTCCAAAGAGCATGTGCCCCTTGTTACATTTATTCAAGTGGTGAGGTTGCCGTATTTGCCAAATGACACATCATGAGGTTGAGAAAAATGACAAAATTTGAGTGCTATTGCCATGCGCACTTGAATATTGATGCCAATATCGTATTGAGCATCTTTCGTGCATTGAGAAGGTGCCTTAGCTGTCAGCCACCGTTGGTCTTGTTAAGGAGAAGCTTAAAGGGATATATGTGTGATAAGGAAGCTAGTAGTCGGAAGAGGCGGACCACACATGGAAACGCCCAACAAATGCAACTTAATGAAGTTAAAAGAGAATGTTTGGAACTCTTGCATATGTGGACTCCCTACTTTGACAAGAGAGTGCATGCCCTCTGGTGAAATTTTCTTGACCCAGGTTATCTGACCTATGAACTTGATAGTATATCTGGCCTTTGTAATAAGATTGAATTTCATCATGTCTGGAGACAAATCAGGACCAAGACGAAGGAACCTTTACGTTGTGTTTCATGCACCAGCCATATAATGGAAAATTTTAGATAACATAGAGGAAATTTTGCTCTCCTTACTCAAGGCATGATTTTGACGGTACATCTTGGTCATTTTCTCATTCGATATGGTGAAAAAACTCTTGGGAAATATTGGATTTTCTTACTCCTTTCCTTTGTTCCACTTCGGGTGTGGATCTTAGTTCTCTTTTTGGTTCTTGATCCCGTTGCCCATTTGATTGAAACATCATGTGTCCCAAAAATTCTGGCATACACAACAAACTTATTCGGTACCCCATTTTGGTTTAGCGTTGACTCCACTACCCCTCCCCGAGGGATCATACTTGATGAAATTTAGCCTTGTCTGGAAGTTTTAGTCTAAATAAATCATTTCTTCTGAAAACAGACCACAAGAAGGCCCACAAAAAGTTGTTGCGATGGAACACTCCCATGGGTACGTGGTCATGTGTCCATTTTACATGTTGAACAAAACGGGAAATGGCCTCAATCTTACCTTCTTGTATTTTTTTAAGATGCTTTATTTGTCATTCCGAGTGCAAATTGGTAAGATTAAATGATCAAAATGTCACCCTTACAATTGAAGTGCCCCCATTGCAATATTTTTTAAAATACGTCCTGTAGATGTGTTCCCTCAGGTGGTTCGATACTTCTTTAGGTTTTTGGTTTTTGTTTAGTCAATGTTTACCAAGGCCTATCACGGAGGGCCTGTTTTGTTATATTGTACATGAAGAAATACGGAGAACACAAAGTTTACGAAGCATCTTGAGTACACCATGTTTTGGCGAGGGTATATTACGTGAACTCAATATACCCCATCAGGATGGGGTATTATGAGAATTCCATTGAACCCATGGAGCACATTGTTTTCCAGCATGCGATTGCGGAGCTTTTGCATCCCCAAATGATGGAGACTGGCCTCATGATTATGAAAAAAATGGTCACAGGGCTTCTGCAGTTCAATGTAAGCTACTGCTGGGTTTTGGCGAGAATGGTATCAGATCATGGGGTATCTGGATATTCTCCTGTTTGTTCTTCTTTTTGGGTTGCATTAGTGGCGTGTTTCCAGACGTTTCCATGATTATCTACGAACGGCACCCTCAGTTGAACGACGCCAGATGCGACCGTAGCAGGAGTCCAGAAAGGTCGTTTCCATGCCTCGTCAGACCTAGCCGACAGCCTGGCAGATACAAGCTTGCTACGGAGTCTAGAACAGCTGCAGTATTGTGGCCGTTTGTGTCTTTTGGAGGGTTCCCACAGCATGAAAGCATGTTCAGAACTGTTGGGATTGCCTTCCCTAAACTGACGTAGGAAATTGAGATGGAATCTGTAAGAATCCGTGGTCGCTCGATAGGGGAGCTTTTGCCAAGCAGCAACGATGCGATGATGAATTACCATGTCCCACTTGAGCCATGTCTTCTCCGACCTGAGTCGACGACAACAATGAAGTCGATCCCGAGTAAATGGTCTTTTGGGTGGTCCAAGAGTCATGTTATGGAGAAAAAGTATGTGTTGACGACTGGTCACAGAAACATTTTGGCAGTCTTAATTTGAAGGTCAATGAACCATCGTACTGGCAGGTTGGAAAGCTCTTTTCCATCGATAATGCCTTTTTAATCGAATTCGACGTGCGACGAGCTGTTTCCTTTGAAAATGAACATTCGCGACCAGTTTGCCGGCGAGCTGTCTCCTAGACTTCAGTCTGTCATTGGCCGAACCCTATAACCGTATGATCTATGAGTTTTCACTATTGAGTACTTCGCCCGTTGTCAATTCAGGCGGAAAAGCAACCAGGAAGAACTGAGTCGAGTTTGCTGCAGCCTTGCTGTTCCACTGTTCTACGATGGTAAGGACTGGAATACGGATACGAACACAAGCAGACGAACCCACGGAAGCCACGGCTGGAAAGCGTCGTGGGAATACAGGTTTTTCGCCCACCCATGGTGCGCACAGATGGATGCGTTCGAACGCTAGAGAATAAATGGTCAGCTTTTTCCGACGTCAATTCCGATTTGGCAATTCCGACCACATTTGAGAATCGAGCTCGTTGGAAGCATCGGAAACCGTATCGGCAAGGTTTCGAGTTACCCCGTTCTGGGTTTCGGAAAGTGTTATCTCCGCCTGTGTGGCGAAATTAAATTCCTATTCACCCGGGCTTAGGATTCATAAAATACTGATCCCGGCTTCGAAAAGCTCAGGATGCCCCACAGTAGGACGGTTTATCACAGACATGTACCTCTTCAGGTACGTGTTAATTTGCATGTGTTTTTTATTTATCCACTTTTGGGCAGTCTCAATGTGAAGAAGTTAGTCGAATGCATTTTTTAATATTCTCCTCGACAGGAGAGTGCAAAACTGTGATGAATAAAAACGACAATACTCTCCAAAAACCTGTCGACGTCCATTCCCAGGACGGGGTACATCGTGTCAGGTCTCAATATCCCTTCATGCCGTGGTATTCTATACCGACAAAAAGTTCTCCTCAAGGTTAAACGGGGATGTATATAGTCTAAAAAATTATAGTCGGGAATTACGAAAACGGAAATACCAAAAGAGGGGGTAGATGAGAATATTTTCGTAAGAGGTTTTTGCCGATTCTAGTGTCCCGAAACGGGGTACAGAGATATTTTCAGGAAACCTTATTTATATTCACCCTCAGATTGCGTTGGCCTCTGTTTCGCAGGTGTCAATCCGACCACTCGGTCGGCAGTGATGCAGTTTTCATTTGAAGAACCAAGAAGGAATATTCAAAGTTACAGCTAAGCATGGTGGACAGCGACGAGCGGAAGCGGCTGATAGTTGGATGAGAGGAGCTTGTTTCACCCCATGGCCCTTTTTGCAATACCCACAACTAGATGACCGAAGAGGGCAAAATATGAATATTTCGGGCAGACTGATGACGCAGACAAAGATGATCGTTTTCATAGCTTTCGGCACCGATCTTTCCGGAACGATGAGCTGCCTATCCATGGGAAAATGGATAAGAATGGTGGCTTCTCCGATGAATTCTGAGCGATCGACGGTTTGAATCAGTCCCAAGCCGAACTGGATAAGAATTGACGGTAAAATACGGTATCAGTCCCCGATAGAAAAAGAAAGCGGCGTCGATCCAACATTGTAATAAAAAATTCCGGATCTTGGATCTTACGTCCGATGTTCAATCCAAGCATTGCCCGTATTGAGCTTGCACGTGAAATCAGACACAAACCTTTCAAAAGTAAATATTGTAACCGATTAAGATCTTCGACAGGACAAATTTTGTCGATCGCACCCCCTCTTGGACAATCCACCGTCAGAAATGAAGAAGTTCTTGAATAATAAATGTTTTGTTTACGAGAAGAACGTTCCGGGATCCATGAAACCTGTATGTATCTGAATTTTGGTATCTGAATCAACGGATCCCTGCATCGGCTTCCGGCCGTGTCCAAAGCCCCACGAGGGTGACGACTGCCTTGCGCTGACGCGAGGAAACGCAAACGAGGAGACAAAAGACTTCGGTCAAAATGCACCAGCATGGCAGGGGAACAAACAGAACAAAAAAAACAAGAGCGCAGGAGAACGATGACCAAAAAGGAAAGCTGGCGAACAGCTGACTGAGCAGCTTGGAATCCATTTGGGTCACGTCGCAAAACATATGCCGTGGCTAAGAAACGGCGAATATGCGCGAGTGGTTTCGCCCACCCACTTCTTCATTCACCCACCCACTTCGTAGATGGCTTTCCGTGGGTGCCCGCAAAGCGGGTGGCGGACTTGTGTTCTTCCGAGCTGGGGACATTGAAAAGCTAGTCTATGTTGAAAATTTTACCTTGGGGGACAGTTTGACTTCCCACTGCGAACAATACTCTGTCACACATCGCATCCGTCGATGTTGCGCAAAGCATCACATTTTGCGTTCAACAATTGACCCACGCATTGTGATGGAGATCGGCAATTAACGGCTGAGATTTACCGTCACCAATCTTTTTTGTACAACCTCATTGGATGGAAGCACCTCTCCTCATCCTTGTAGTGCTTACCTCCCGATTATAAAGGTCGCAGAAAGGAGGGCCTAGGGTTTGAAGCATACAAATGGAACTCGTTGTCTGCGCACTACCCATTTCATTTTCGCAAACCTTTTTGCCATCATGGATAGCCCCTCTAGCCCTCGTGCCCATGGCCACTTCTTCAGTCCTCGCCATGCGGCTGTCCTCGCATCAAACCAGACATCCATCTCTCACAACGCCGGATGGTGTCCGCCCTAGGCGCCAGTTTACCAACCCCAGACCACCGTGTGGTGGCAAAAGCCCGTTCACGTTCATGCCCTGTGGCAAAAGTGCTCCAGGGCGACAACTTAAGAGTCCGCCGATGTCATCCATTGAGGGTTTGCCCTCGGTGGAAGGCAGGAGCTCCTCCTGCGCCTAAGGGTCTAACGCCCTCGCCGTGCGCCCTCCCTCCAGCAAAGACGTGGAGAACAACGTTACATTCGCCGTTCCTCCACCTCTACGTGTCGATACTCCAGCCACTTCCCGTGCCAAGGCAGACCCGCGCCACACCCAGCTGCTCCTCGAAGCCATATTGCATGTTCCACTTTCCATTCGCGCCCGCTCTCATTGGTCGCTGGCAACATGGCCTGACGTGTGCGACCGGTTCAACGCGAAGCTGAATGTTGAGCTCTCCATGTAGCAGAAGGAGCCGGTGGCCTACACTATTACTCAGTGTAGCACTCGACTAAGAACGCTGAAGTAGGGATAGCGTAAACTGACACAGCTGGCGACAACGAGTGGGGTCTAATGGGTTGACGGGCATCCAGTGTTGGAGCAAGCCGTTTGGGACTTGAAGAAGACGGGGCGGGACAGACTCGTCAAGTGGAAAAACTCCCGTTTTTGCTGGCTGCAAGAGTGCTACAACTTGTGGCCGGAGGAAGTAGCTGTTGGTGACTTTGCGGGCACGGTGCAAGCAATTGCGACACCGGAAGACGAGTACAGTTTGCACTACAACACTGTTTTCATCGCAAAGAACGAGGAAATGGACTACATTTTTCCGAGGGAGGACACTACTGACATCGATGACCTTAACGCCCAGGTTGATGATGACGATTGCGGCTTTAACAGGCAGCTTGTAGGAGACACCGTACACTTAGCTGGCCTTAACGAGGACGCCGGTAGCAACCACGACCCGACATTCCAGCCTGCATTTGTCGTGTTCACGCGGGAAACCTGGGCGGGCGCCACTGACGGTGCTGAAGGGTGGGCCTTAATCGCAATCCCTCAGGTCGTTGTAAGTGGAGGTGGGGGGGGGACCGAGTGTTGATGAGGGAGTCGTGGCTGTTGTGGAGGCCGGCACTGTGGGTGAAAGGTCGTGGGTGGTGGGGGCGGACCGGAGTGGGTGAGGTGGGCGTGGGTGTGGGTGGTGGTGGTGGGCAGGAGGGTGT
>SZWC01002169.1:722-21369 GCA_023375785.1 Penium margaritaceum
TATACTCGCTGTCAGTCGATGGATGCATGCATGTGACCAGTCGTTGCGTGCGTCTTTTGATTCTGCACGTCTAGGTTCAGACGGCGTAGGATTCTGACATGTGTGCGCAGAGTTACGGCCAAAACAGTGTTTTTGGGCCGGTTTTAGGACAGCTCTTGGACTGCCGCGTGCGACACCCGCCGTGCGCCGCGGCAGGTATTTATGCCCTGGACCTGTCAGTTGTCATTTCTCTCTGCATATGCTATATTGAAGCATTCTGACACTTTGACTTATGTCTCCTAGCCAAACCCTTGCCGTTGTGTGTACGACCTGTGACTGTCGTCACCGTCTGACTAGGCACTGACGCCCGGTCAGCGGCCGTGTTGCTAGGAAGCTTCTACGCACTTTCTTATGGTATCAGAGCAGTGAGACAGATCTCACTGAGCTGCGCAGTAGAGACGCAGCAGAGCAGCAGCAGTGAGAGTCACCGCTGCAGCAGATCTTCTGGGACCTGCTGGAGACGGCCGTTCGCCGTCCGCGTACTCCACCCACCATGTGAGATCGCAGCTGCTGAGGCAGCAGCAGCAGCGCGTACCGCCACGCAGAGGTGTGTGGCGGCTGCGGTGCGTGCAGCCGCCACTCCCCCCCACAGCCGCAGCAGCAGAGCAGCAGCAGCAGAGGCGGCGACGGCAGCCGCGCAGCAGCAGCGCAGCAGCAGCGGCCGCCACAACAGCGTGGCAGCAGCCGCGGCAGCAGCAGCGCAGCAGCGGCGTCGGCAGCAGCAGCGCAGCAGCGGCAGCGGTACAGCAGCAGCAGCGGCAGTCGCGGCAGCAGCAGCAGTGCAGCAGTGGCAGCAGCAGCAGCACGAGGCGGCTGCAGCCAGCAGCAGCGCGCGGCGGCGGGAGCCAGTAGCAGCTGCAGCGCGCAGCAGCAGCGCCGCGCGCAGCAGCAGCCGCCGCGCGCAGCAGCAGCAGCAGCAGCAGCAGCAGCGCAGCCGCCGCTGCCACCGCTGCGCACGCAGCTACGCAGCTGCTGCTACAGCTGACAGCGCAGCTGCAGCAGCAGCTGGGCGGAAGCTACTGCGTAGCTTCCGCGGAGCTGCCGCGCGCCACCGCACAGCAGCAGAATTGTGACAAGAAAAAAAAAAGGACGGGACGAGCTGACGTCAGCATTGTTCGTTGCTGACGTCATCAGGTCGTGCTCACGTCAGCAACCACTTGCTGACATCAGCATTACACTTAGCCAAATTTTCAACCGAAAAGTCAAAAGTTGCCAGCAGTTCAACTTCCCGAGAAATGCAAACGGTTTTGAAATCCGGCAAACTTGACCTGTCGTCCCATAGTGAGCGGCGACATGAGTTCGCACGACGACAAGGACAAGGGACCAGGTGATCCCTCCTCCTCTTCTTCAGGGGTACTGAGCCCTCGCTCGCAGGCCATTGAGGACCTGCGCAGCCAGCAGGAGGAGATGCGTCGTCTATAGTGAGAGCAGACTGACGCGATCCGCACGCTGACAGAGCTCCTGCGCCCTCAGTCCACGGCTCCTCCGCAAACTTCTGAGGGAGCTGCCGGCGTTGCGGCCTCCACCCAGCACTCAGCTCAGGTGCCCGTGACAGGTGCCCCGCCTACTTCACCTCCTGGTGTGGTCTCCCCACCACCTGAGGACCTTCTTGATGACGAGCCATTCATGCCAGGCTTTGAGGATGACTCCCAGGAGCGGGAGATTCGTCTTCTACAGGAGCGCCTCCGTCAGCTGCAGACGGGTATCCGACCTCCACCCGTGTCCCCGATACGACCGTCACCTGACTTCCCCAGTGATCACCCCCTTCCAGGAGTTTTTCCCGTCACTCGCCCTCCTCAGCCTGCGGCTGCTCTCCCCACGGAGCGGCAGCCAAAGGACTTTGAGGAACCACCTCCATGGTACATCAGCGAGGATGGATTTGACTGCTGGGAGATCTTATTTCAGGTGTGGGCCACTTCTGAGGGAGTTTGGCCTTACTACCACAGCCCATACCATCCTACAAATCCAGCACAGGTGCTGGCAGCAGCCCGGGCCATGCGAGGGCTTCTCTACGCTATGCCACGCGAGACTGTCGTTGACTTACGTCCCTTCCTCGGCGAGGCTGGCACAGGCACCGGAGCTGATCCTCGTGGAGGCTGGGATCTGGCATTGTCCCTACTGGCCGCAGAGACGCACGCCACGCGTGCGTCACACATTCCTGCTTTTCACTCTCTCCGTCAGGGACCAGCGGAGCCTGCAGCGGATTACTGGCGACGCGCCATGCGTATCTACACGCGCCTGGGGACCTCAGGGGGCACACAGCTGTGGGCGCTTCGGACGATCATGCTCGGAGTTCGCCTGGAGTACACCGACATATTCACACGGTACAACGACGCTGCTCTCGAGCCTTTCTCAGCCACCCTGCAGCTGCTCCCGTGGGCCCATCAGCTTTTCCTCCAGGTGACGTCGGCCCGCGAGGCAGCAGTAGCACATCATGAGACTTCTCTCGCTGCAGCAGTCCTCGCCTCACCACCATCTTCCCTCCCGCAGTCACCCTCACCTTCCTCCATCACGACCTCATCTTCCTCCTCGTCTTCGACCCCGTCTACAACCACACAGACGTAGGGCGTTGCAGCAGCTGCCCAGGGGAAGAAGAAGAATAGGAAGCGCGGATCGGGTCAGCAGCAGTCGTCATCCAGTGGTAGCAGTGGCCGTTCCGTGCACTGCTACAACTGTGGAGGTGCCCATCGCTACACCGAGTGCCAACAGCCGCTCGACTGGGAGCGCATCACTCGCGGACTTCAGGCTGCCCATGCTGCTCGCACCGCGTTTGGCACGTCGACCACACACTCCTCTGGACGCGCGGCGACTATGACTGCAGCTGTTCCTGCATCCTCACCGGCGAGCAGCAGTGATCCAGACCCACGTGACCGCACCATCGCCGAGCTTCGTCATCTTCTGGCGCTTTGCTTTTAGGGAGGTGCGAGTGTGTTGTCATCGTCGAGTGGGTCACAGACTGCTTGTTCGTCCGTCCTCGTGACTCGTGATGACACGTGTGGGGGAGCACAGTCCGCATGTGATGATGATGGGCCTGACTGCACTGACTGGATTCATGAGTCTCACCTTCGTGTTGTACGTCGTTCTTTCCCACTGACGGCTCAACGTCCCTCTGATGCCAAGTGTTCTATTGCTCGTTGTACAGTGACGTCCACCAGTCGTGACTCCGGTTGCACTTGGATCATTGATTCCAATGCCACCCACCACATGACGTGTCGTCGTAGTGACTTTGTGGTACTTGGTCCGTTCACGACTGTCCGTTCTGTTCGTAAAGGTTCTGGTCAGTCCTTACCGGTTCACGGTGTCGAGGTTGTATGCTTTGATGGTCCGTCTGGCCCCCTGTATCTCTCTTACGTGCTGTTTGTGCCTGATCTTGAGCTCAGTTTGCTGTCTGTGCATGCCTGCACTCAGATGCGTCTCTCCGTTGAGCATACCGCTGACTCAGCGATTGTGACTGCTCTTGACACCCGTAGCATTGTTTTGCGTGCTTCAGTCGTAGATGATTTGTACCGCATTGCTCGGCCCTCCTCCCCTTACTCTCCCACCTCCTCTGGTCGCGTTTTTGTCACTAGTGTTCTATCCCCAGAACACCAGCGGTTGCTTCACCGACGTCTGTGTCATGTGGGCTCCGACACGCTGTCGAAGCTCATCCGGACACAGCCCGCTCTTGGTCTTGACGTGGCTTCTTTCGAGAAGCCACCCAAGACCGACTGTCTTTTTTGCGCTCAGGGTAAGATGCACCGGTGCACTTACCCTGATTCGCGTTCCCGAGCGCTGAGGCCCCTCGAGTTGGTCCACTCGGACCTGCTTGGTCCTCTCCCGGTCGAGTCGCTGTCCGAGAGGGGACGGTATGTTCTGACGCTGACCGATGACTTCACCCGGATGCGGTGGGTCTACAGTCTGCGTCAAAAGAGTGACGCCGCCCTTGCGGTTCGGCTCTGGCTTGTGATGGCTGAGCGTCAGTCTCGCCACACGCTACATACGTTTTGCTCAGATCACGGTGGCGAGTTCCTCGGCGAGATGGACTCCTTCTTTGCTGAGCACGGCATTTTTCACCAGGTCTCCGCTCCTGCTACCCCACAGCAGAACGGTGTATCTGAGCGCTGGAACCGCACCATGGAGGATGCGGTCTGAGTGCGGTCTCCCGGAGTCCTTTGCATTCGAGGGCTTTGCCTACATGACTTGGGTCTGGAACCGCCTCCCGCATGGTCCACATCCGGATCATGTTACACCATACGAGCTCTGGTTTGGCGACCGTGCCGATCTTCGTCTCGCACGCGTCTGGGGATCCCTGGCCTCCGTATGGTACACCGAGGACCAGCAGGGGTCCAAGGTCTCCCCTCGGGGTCGCTTGTGTGCCTTCATCGGCATCTCCCTGCGGTCGAAGGCCTGGCGCTTTTGGGACCCCGTGCGCCGTCGTGTCATTGAGTCCCGTGACGCGCTGCTTTTTGAGTCACTCACATACCGTGATCTGACTTCGATCACAGCGCTCTCTGTATCTCATGTCCCTTCTTGTGAGGGTCCTCGGCGGATGGGGGAGACCTCTTCGCCAGCGACCATTCCTCGCCAGGCTGATGTGTCCGCTCGAGTCCCCTCTCGATCTCCAGCACTTGATGATCTGGCTATTATTGCCGTTGGTCCAGAGATCCCACCTGTCCAGCCTGTTTCGCACCCCACAGGTACCGCTGCTCCCACGCCTCCTCCTGCATCACCCTCTGTGTCCACTAGCACCCCTGTTCCAGCGTCTGACCCAGCCAAGCCCACTCCTGTCTCTACGTCAGCTGACACTCCTGTCTCAATGTCCGGGCCAGCCTTGCCCGCTGTCATCCCCAGCTCAATGTCCCCCACACACGCATCTCCGCGCACGGCATCTCCGACTGCCTCATCTCAGCCCTCACCAGCTGTGGTCGTACCTGTCCCTGTGGTCGTACCTGTTCTTGAGCCTGAGGTGCGCCCCTCGACCTCCGGTTACTCCCGTGAGCCCGGTGGTCGCCTTCGACCACTGGATTCTGGAGCTCAGCGAGCGTCGGGTTCTGGACCCAGACGTCCCTCTCGCAGCATCGCGAGTGGTGATCCAGGCACAAAGGCCTTAGGCCTGAGTGTCCACACTGAGCTTTCAGAGGTACACCCAGCATGCCCCATAGGGCACGACCTGGTTACTCTTGAGTTCCATATCGCCTGTGACGCAGCAGCTGATCTCGTGGCCGTCAGGCCAGACACTGAGGCGTGTGCACTTGCCACGCAGAGTTTCCCCTCTATGGCGCTGGACCCGGGCACATTGAGGGAGGCTTTCTCATCGCAGGATGCTGATGCCTGGCGAGCTGCTTGCGAGGATGAGCTTCGCGCTATCCGAGAGCACGGAGTCTACGAGCTGGTCGACCTTCCCCCTGGGAGGAAGGCGATTCAGGTCAAGTGGGTCTTTCGCAAGAAAGTGAAGCCGGATGGCTCACTGGAACGCTACAAGGCCCGCTTGGTCGTCAAGGGGTTCTCTCAGATTGAGTGAGTTGATTACACTGACACCTTTGTTAATGTCGGCCGCATGACCTTAGCACGAGCTCTGTTCGGTGAAGTAGCTCAGCATGACTGGGAACTACACCAGATGGATGTGAACAACGCGTTCCTCTATGGCTCTTTGGATGAGGAGATCTACGTGGCTCAGCCACCTGGCTTTGAGGACGGTGACAAGGTCTGGCGCTTGCGCAACTCCTTGTACGGCCTCAAGCAGTGTCCACGGTGTTGGAACTGGGAGATCACTGGCACCTTGACTCGCGCAGGATACGTACAGAGCGAGGCAGACCCCTCACTCTTCATCCTACTGACACCCGAGCGGTTTACCGCCATCCTGGTCTATGTTGATGACCTTCTGATCGCGTCTCCGTCGCTGGAGGTCGTGAAGGAGGCCAAGGCTGTCCTGCAGACCGCCTACAGGATGAAGGACCTCGTTCCTGCATCGGTGTTTCTCGGTATGGAGATTGTGCAAGATCGTAGACATCGGACACTGTTGCTGCATCAGGCCCGATACGCACGAGTCGTGGGGGAGCGCTTTAGCGATCTCCTTGGTGTAGTGCCCACTGCTTCCACACCACTCACACCTGATGGGCAGGATGCCCTGAAGGTGGATGACCCTACACAGCTGGGGGAGACAGTGGAAGTGACCTTGTACCTCCGTCTCTTCGGATCTCTGATGTACCTGGCCACTACCACGCGTCCCGACATCGCATTCGCCATCAACCTCCTCGCTCAGTTCTCGTAGGCTCCACGTGCGAGAGCTCTTCACGCAGCTGTGCGAGTGGTACGGTACATGGTCTCCACGCCGTACCTCGGACTCTACTTTCGTCGGCAGTGTTCGGTGGTCCTTGACGGCTACACTGACACCGACTGGGCTTGGAGTCCTGACGGGTGCAGTCGCACTGGCTACGTGTTTCTGCTCGGTGGTACCGCTTTGTCTTGGCGAAGCGGGAAGCAGGGCTGCATCGCACGTAGCTCGTCGGAGGTAGAGTATGTGGCTTTGGGGGCAGGGGCTGCTGAGGCAGTTTGGCTGCAGCGCTTGTTTCTTGAGCTCGAGCAGTCAGAATCGCCATTGTGCTGCATTGCGACAACCAGAGTGCTCTCGCCATTGCGGAGAACTCTGGTGTTTTTCATGCTCGCACAAAGCACATTGCGGTTGAGCATCACTTCGTTCGTGATCTGGTGGAGCGACGAGTGATCTCCATCATGTGGGTTGGTACTGACTTGCAGTGAGCTGATTTCTTGACGAAGGCACTTGCCCGCGGAAAGTTCCTGGTGGCCATTCGTTCTGTTGGGCTTCGCCCCGTGCGTGACAGTGGTTGAGTGTGGGATGTACGTTGCCGTCTCATCTGTCTGTGTCAGTCACTATGTGGTTGTACCAGTGCTGCACGTGTATGGACATGCGTACCATCGGGTCATGGGGGAGTGTTGTGCTTTGTGCCGTTCCTGTACAGTTTACTGTGACCACTCGGCCGTGTCCATACTCGTGCAGATCCCTGAGGCAGGCGGCCCTGGTGACACCGGCGCGACGACAGGCGGCGGACTACCCATCTAGAGCTGACCGACCACTGTTCCAGAGCCCCAGATGTCACCGGGACTCCTTGCTGTGCCTTCTACGTCTTGCAGGCGCCTTTCGGCGGACTGGGCATGAGGCCCATTTGCATGTTTTTGCATTGNTATGGACATGCGTACCATCGGGTCATGGGGGAGTGTTGTGCTTTGTGCCGTTCCTGTACAGTTTACTGTGACCACTCGGCCGTGTCCATACTCGTGCAGATCCCTGAGGCAGGCGGCCCTGGTGACACCGGCGCGACGACAGGCGGCGGACTACCCGTCTGGAGCTGACCGACCACTGTTCCAGAGCCCCAGATGTCACCGGGACTCCTTGCTGTGCCTTCTACGTCTTGCAGGCGCCTTTCGGCGGACTGGGCATGAGGCCCATTTGCATGTTTTTGCATTGTATACTCGCTGTCAGTCGATGGATGCATGCATGTGACCAGTCGTTGCGTGCGTCTTTTGATTCTGCACGTCTAGGTTCAGACGGCGTAGGATTCTGACATGTGTGCGCAGAGTTACGGCCAAAACAGTGTTTTTGGGCCGGTTTGAGGACAGCTCTTGGACTGCCGCGTGCGACACCCGCCGTGCGCCGCGGCAGGTATTTATGCCCTGGACCTGTCAGTTTTCATTTCTCTCTGCATATGCTATATTGAAGCATTATGACACTTTGACTTGTGTCTCCTAGCCAAACCCTTGCCGTTGTGTGTACGACCTGTGACTGTCGTCACCGTCTAACTAGGCACTGACGCCCGGTCAGCGGCCGTGTTGCTAGGAAGCTTCTATGCACTTTCTTACGCTGGAGCCTCCTCTCTCTGGCGACGTGCTGAGCTCCATCGGCAGGCCTCCTCGGCAGTCGTGCCGCCGGCGGTCACCGCCACCGCAAAGTGCCGTCTGCATGCGTCCAGCACGTCTCGTCGCGTCTGCGTCGTCATGCTCTGCGTAGGGTCCGTGTTGCGTGCCGCATGGTCCTGTTCGGCGTCACAGACCACAGTAGGCACTGCCTGAGTTCGGGCAGCCATAACTCTTTGCTACTATTTTTCTAGACGATTCTGGCCATGACTGCGTTCGCAGCGTCGGTATTATGGTATGGTCCAGGTTTTAGGCAAAACAGACGACGCCCGGGTTTTGGGCTGTCGGGCGTCTGGCAGGGCTCACCGAGAAAACCCTGCCTGCCAGAAAATAGGTCCACAGCTATTTTCTGATTGGCTGGTTAGTTGAGTAACAACTTCTACACTAGTGGGGGGGGCCTAGAACTTGCAGGGGTCTCCCATTGTTGTTCATTCTTCATTCCTAATCAGTTACTATCGGTTTTCAGCTGGTTTCTGGCGCTAACTCTGGCGCGCGCGTTTCTGAGTAACAAACCCAGAGCTTCCAGACTTAGACTCTAGAGCAGCAGACTGAGGGGGCAGCTGACTTAAGCAACGAGCGTGGAAGCCCATACGCTGCATCAACAATGTTGCTGACCCAACCTGCTGCATAGACTTTCCATTTTGGTATCAGAGCCAGAGCGTAGTAGCAGCAGCAAAAGACTGGCGAACAGGTGCCAGACAACGCCGGCGGACCCCCATACGCGCCAGTGCAGGGGAAATGCTGCCGGATTTTTTCCGACAGCATTGACGCTCCTGGTGGCGGCGTCAGATTTTTTCCCACGGCCACTAGGCCAGGGGAAATGCTGCCGATTTTTTTTTGGCAGCACTGACCCCCACGCGTGACGCGAGGGGGTGAGCGGCAGGCGGCGTCTGACGTCTGTGGGCGACGACACAAGCGGCAACGTCACCCAGGTGCAGTGACTGGCACCACCAGCATCAGTAGGCAGAAGTAGCAGCTCGTAGCAGCCCGCAGCAGCAGCAGCTCGCAGCAGCAGCAGTAGCAGCGCGCAACAATAGCAGCAACAGCGCGTAGCAGCAGCCAGCTGCAGCAGGAGCCCGCTGCAGCAGCAGTTCGCAACATCAGCCCGCAGCGGCAACAGGCAGCAGCTGTAGCATGCAGTAGCTGCAGCAGCGTGCAGTAGCAGTAGCGGGCTGTAGCAGCTGCTGTAGCGGCCAGCTGCAGCAGCAGCAACAGCGAGCAGCAGCTGGTAGCTCCCAGCCACGTCTGCTGCTGCTCGTTGCTCGCAGCAAGCAAGGAGCGAGCAGCAGCCCACTGCTGCCAGCGAGCAGCAGCTCGCTACTGCCAGGCAAGTAGCAGCCCGTTTCTCGCAATAGACAGTGGGTTGCTGCTCGTTGTGACAAGGAAAAAAAAACAAAAAAAAGGGCAACAAAAAAATATCCCCCACCCCCGCGGCTCGCTGCAGCAGCCCGCAGCTGCAGCGAGCAGCTGCTGCAGCATGCAGCAGCTACAGCAGCGCTCAGTAGCAGCAGCGAGGTGTAGCAGCCATAGTAGCTGCTGCAGCTCGCAGCAATAGCAGCTATAGCTGCAACTGCAACAGCAATAGCAACACCAACAGCAGTAGCAGCTGCAGCAATCGCAGCAGCAGTAGCAGCACCAGCAGCAAACAATAGCAGCAGCAGTAGCAGCAGCAGCTGCAGCAACAAGGAGCAGCAGCAGCAGCAGTAGCAACAACAACAGCAGCAGCGGCTGCAGCAGCATCAGCACCAACTGTAGTAGCGGCGGCCCTAACATCCGCCGCTGCTGACGTCAGCACCCCTCTACTGATGTCACTGCTGACGTCATCAACACACACAAAAAAGAAGAGGGGGGAAACAGGAAAGGGGGAAGGCCAAAGGAGTGGGTAGACTCCCCACTGCTCAAATCTCCTGCTGACATCAGCAACACAAAGACAAAAAAAAACAAAAACAAGGGACACTAAGACATGGTTGGTAGTCCCGGCGAGGAGGGGTCCTCCTCTGGTGAGGGGACCCCTACCCCTCCTTTCTTACAATGAGTGCTGCAGCAGCAGCAGCACCCTTCGCCGCTGCAACAGCAGCAGCCGCCGCCGCCGCAAGAGCAGTAGCTGCCGCCGCCGCAGCTGCAGGAGCAGCCGCCACCGCCACGGCAACAGCAGCTGCCGCCGCCGCACCAGCAGCAGCCGAATGAGCAGCAACAGCAGCCGCCCCTGCCTCAGCAGCAGCAGCTGCCGCCGTTGCAACAGCAGCAACCGCCGTCTCTATAGCAGCAGCCGCCGCCGCTGCAGCAGCAGCAGCTGCCGCCCATACAGCAGCAGCCACCGCCGCAGCAGCAGCAGCAGCCGCCGCCCCTACAGCAACAGCAGCAGCAGCAGCAGCCCACTGGTTACATTGGCAGCAACCCTAACCCACTTGCTGCTCTTCAGCAACAACTCGCCGCCTTGACACAACAGCTTGCAGCGCCACAGCCAGTCGCCTCCCACACCGCCACCAGCGCGCTGCCGTCGTTCATCCCTCCAGGGCACGCTAGCCCCGCTGTGTCCGCCGCCACGTATTACCTAGCTCAGCAACAGACTCAGCGCCAACGGCAGACAGTGACCTCCGTCCTTGGCCCCACTCTGGGTGCCGGCCGTAGGCAGAAGGACTTTGAGACACCGCCGCCGCCGCTTCAGGCCGATGAGCAGTTCCGGAGCTGGGAGCTCAGGTTCCGGATCTGGGCGTAGGGTGAGGGTCTGTGGGCCTACTACACCCTCCCTTACGACTCCACCCAGGCCGATCAGCTATATGACGCTGGTCGCGCCGTCCGCGCCCTCATACCAGTCGCCCCCCCAGCTTCCCGCCTTGCCTTGGAGCCCTTCCTCGGCGACTTCACCGCTGGTGACATCCCAGACCCTGCAGTCGCATGGCATGTCTACACCAGACCCCATCGCCTGTCCAGCGACACTGAGATCAGCCGTCTGCTCCGGGACTTCAACTCCCTGCACATGGGGGAGACCGAGACTGTCACTGCCTACTAGCAGCGGGCGGAGGACATCCTCCGTTGACTCGGTAAAACTGCTCTGCCCCCTCTGTCTGCGCTCCTCACCATCAAGTGCGGCACCACCAGCGCATATGCGGACGTCTTCGTCCACTACCCTCAGGACGTACTCTCGACCATGGAGGCCCAGGGCACTCTCATGCCCTGGGCATATGAGCTCTTCCTCCGCATTGAGGAAGCTCTCCAGGAGTCCTAGCTCCATCGCACGGAGGCCCTTGCATCCCCTGCCGTCGCCACCCCTGCTGTTGCCTCCGTGGTTGTTGCCTCCCCCATCGTAGCTACCCCATCGCCCTCGGGGAAGAAGAAGAAAAGCCGGAACAAGAAGGGCAAGGGTCCATCGCAACAGTAGCAGTAGCAGTAATCCACCGGTTCCAGTGGTAGCGGCTCGGTCTGCCACAACTGTGGCCAGCCCGGGCACGGGTGGTACACGTGGCCTCTCCCGACGGACGAGGCCCGCGTCATCGCCACTATGCGACGCCAGGGGGAGCACCGCCTCGCCTCTGCCGCCGTCGCTGCTGCTAGTCCTGCCACTCCGACCTCGTCCAGCAGCTCTGCCACTCCGACACCTCCGCCTATCCTATAGAAACCCGCACCGCAGCAGTACTACCCACCCCAGTACTACCCTCAGCCGTCGACACCTACGCTTCCTTTGCCGGCTCAGCCCTCCTACTACCCGGGCTCCGGCGTCGTCACTCCGCATTCCGTCTCCACTCCTGGGCCGTCATCCCGAGAGCGTCACATGGAGCAGTTCATCGCGCTCCATCTTGGCCTCCCTCGCCCTCCTCCCGAGGGAAGTGTGAGTTGTGTCACCTCCTTCCCTCCGGCCCATCCCTGCATGACTGAGATTGAGCTGCGGTCGTGTCCCGTTCCCTCGTCTGTCTCGTCATCTCTCGTGATCTCCCCCACCCCACTCCTTGATGACATTGCATGGCTTGACGACTGGCAGTCTCGTTTCGCGCCTCCTTCCACCGTGTTTGCGTCCCTCGCTTGCTGCCATGTGACCGTGACTGATCTGGCGACCCCTGTCCAGGACCTTGCTGAGACCTGGATCATCGACTCTGGGGTCACGCATCACATGATGGCCTCTCGCGAGGCCTTCAGTATGCTCGGTCCCGTCGGCGATGTCTCCGGTGTCCGGACGGGCTCCGGACAGGTGTTGCCTGTCCGTGGGGTAGGCGTCGTTCGTTTCCGTGGTCCGACCGGTGACGTCTTTCTGACCGATGTTCTCTTCGTCCCTGGTCTCGAGCTCAGCCTCCTGTCCGTGACTGCCCTTGACAGCATGAGCATGGACGTTGTGCACTCACGTGGTGTTGGCACTGTGTCATTGCGTCCGTCGGGTCTTGTCGTCCTGCACGCCACCGCCTGTGGCAACTTGTGGCACGTTCCCCGCCTCTCCTCCTCCCCTCCCGTCTCCTCCCCGTCGGCCGCGACCGGACATGTGTTAGTTACCAGCACGCTTTCTCCTCAGCACACCCGCCTCTTGCACTGCCGCCTTTGCCATGTTCACTCTGCCGCGGTCGAGAGCATGCTCCGCACCCAGCCGGCCAAGGGCCTTGATCCGGAGACTTTCCCTCTCCCGTGCCCCACTGAGTGCATTGACTGCGCTCAGGGGAAGATGCACTGGTCCACGTACCCCATATCTTCCTCCCGTGCATCCGCCCCCCTTGACCTTGTCCACTGGGACGTCATGGGCCCTCTCCCCACCGAGTCCGTCGGTGAGCATGGCCGCTATGTCCCCACTCTTACGGACGACTACTCTTGCTACCGTTGGGTCTTCTGCCTCAGGCAGAAGAGCGATGTCGCCCGAACCATTCAGGACTGGCTTGTCCTCACGGAGTGCAAGTGTGACCGCCCCCTTCGCCGCTTTTGCTCCGATCGCGGTGGCGAGTACCTGGGTGAGGCCATGACGTTTCTCGCCTCTTGTGGTATCCGCCATGAGACGTCTGCGCCCTACACACCCGCCAAGAACGGCGTCCCCGAGCGGTGGAACCGTACCATGGGCGACGCAGTCCGCACCATACGGGTCGAGTCCGGTCTCTCCGATGGCTTCTATTTTGAAACCATGGCCTACATGACCTGGGTCTGGAACCAGGTTCCCCACGGTCCCCTTTCCCGCCAGTCCACGCCCTATCAGCAGTGGTGCGGTCGGCGTGCTGACCTCCGCCCGGCTCGCGTATGGGTCTGCATAGCCGTTGTGTGGCTGCCCACCCCACAGCAGGGCGGCAAGCTTGCCCCCTGCGGACGCCCCTGCACCTTTCTCGGCGTGTCTCGTCAGTCCAAGGCCTGGCACTTTTGGGACCCATCCCGACACTGCATCGTCGAGTCCCACGATGCCCTCTTCTTTGAGGACCTGTTTCCGCGTGACCTCATCTGCTCCAGCTCGTCCGTGTCCCTCCCGTCGAGTGGGGGAGTGGTGAGTCCGTCCTCCGTCCTGTCGCTTCCTGGTGAGACATCACTCCGTCCCTTCGGGCCGGCAGCCCCAGTCGCGTCTACTGGCCCCTCCGAGACGGCAGTCTTTGTCGTGCCCGCTGGTCCCTCCGAGCCGGCAGCCCTAGTCGCGTCTGCTGGCCCCTCCGGGCCGGCAGCCCCAGTTGCGTTCGCTGGCCCCTCGGGGAAGGCAGCCCCAGTCGCGTCCACTGGCCCCTCGGGCCGACAACCCCAGTCGCGTCCGCTGGCCCCTCTGGGCCGGCAGCCCTAGTCGCTTCCGATTGTCCCTCCGGGCCAGCAGCCCCAGTCGCGTCCGCTCGCCCCTCCGAGCCGGCAGCCCCAGTTGTGTCCGCTGGCCCCTCTGGCCCAGCAGCGCCTGTTGCGTCAGCTGGTTCCTCCGGACCAGTAGCCCCGTCCACCTCCGTCGGCCCGTCGGACTCAGCACCATCTTCTGCTCGACCGCGCTACACACGTGGCCCAGGCGGCAGCCTCCAACCTCGGCCGACAGTGAGCGCGCAGATCGTCGCTCCCCGTCCCGTGGCACCTCGACCCCCTGTAGCTCCACGTATCTCCTCCACTCCCACGGTCGTGAGTGGGGACCCTGGCACAAAGGCTCTCGGCCTGACCACTTCTGCCATCATCGTAGACCTTCACCCAGGCTTTGCATTGGGGTACGCCATGCTTCATCACGAGCATCGGCATGCTGTTGTGGCTGCACTCGCACGCATCCCACCTGGGGCTCGCGATGCACACGCCCTCTCAGTCCGTTCCACAGCACGCCCAGAGGACCCTTCCACCCTACGCGAGGCTCGAGCCTTCCCTGAGGCCGCACACTGGGATGCTGCCTGTGCCGAGGAGCTTGCTGCTATCCGACAGCACCACGTGTATGACCTCGTCGACCTCCCTCCAGGTCGGAAGGCCATTGGTGCCAAGTGGGTCTTTCGGCATAAGTGGAAGCCTGACGGATCCTTGGACAAGTACAAGGCCCGTCTCACAGCAAAGGGGTTCGCTCAGGTCCCTGGGGTCGATTACGACCAGATCTTNGCTATCCGACAGCACCACGTGTATGACCTCGTCGACCTCCCTCCAGGTCGGAAGGCCATTGGTGCCAAGTGGGTCTTTCGGCATAAGTGGAAGCCTGATGGGTCCTTGGACAAGTACAAGGCCCGTCTCACAGCAAAGGGGTTTGCTCAGGTCCCTGGGGTCGATTACGACCAAATCTTCACCCCAGTTGGCCGGTTCTCGACTAGCCGGGTGCTCTTCAGCCTGGTTGCCCAGCACGGGTGGGAGCTGCATCAGATGGATGTGAGCAACGCATTCCTCCATGGCTTACTGGAGGGTGAGGAGCTCTACATGACGCAACCCCCGGGCTTTGACGATGGCACTGGGAGAGTTTGGCGGCTGCGGAAGGCCCTCTATGGCCTGAAGCAGTCGCCTCGGTACTGGAACCAGGAGATCAACAGTACGCTTCTCCGTGGCGGCCTCCAGCGCAGCACCGCTGACCCCGCACTGTTCTTTAGCCCGCGAGGTCAGACTTTCGCCACGGTTCTGGTCTACGTCGACGATCTCCTCATTGCGTCGCCAGACGCGGCAGCCATCCAGCGCGTCAAGGACCTGCTGCATGCCGCCTACCAGATGAAGGATCTCGGGTCTTCCCGAGTCTTCCTGGGCATGGAGCTCGAGCATGATCGCTCCCAAGGCATCCTACACGTCCACCAGGACGCCTATGTGCAGACCCTGTCCACTCGCTTTGCCGAGGACTTGCCCCTCGTGCCTAGCGCATCCTCACCCATGTCACCCGATGGCCAGGTGAAGCTAAAAAGTCACGACCCAGCTGTTGTGGGGGAGCCAATTGATGTGACCACGTATCTATGGGTCATCGGGTCACTGATGTTCCTGGCGACGATGACGCGTCCGGACATCGCGTTCGCCGTCAACCTCCTAGCCCAGTTCTCTCAGGAGCTGCGTCACCTCCACTTTGAGGCCGCGATCCGAGTACTGCGCTATGTCGTCTCGACCCCTCGGTGAGGTCTCATGTTCCGCCGTCAGCCGTCCGTCGTCGCAGTGGGCTACACCGACAGTGACTGGGCCGGCAGTCCAGACGGTAAGAGTTGCACTAGCTGGATTTTTCTGGTCGGGGGCACAGCTGTGTCTTGGCGCAGTGGCAAGCAAGGGTGCATTGCACGCAGCACTACTGAGGCTGAGTACATGGCCCTTGGCTCAGGCGCATGTGAGAGTGTGTGGCTGCGTCGTCTGCTGTCCGAGTTGCATCAGTCTGTCCCATCCATCACCTTGCATTGTGACAATGAGAGTGCCATGGCCATCGCCGACAATGACAGTGTGCATCACACACGCACAAAGCACATCAATGCTGAGTATCACTATGTACGTTCGTTGTTGCATGACGGCAGCATCAGCATTGTATGGGTTGAGACCGCACGACAGCTAGCTGACTTCCTGACCAAGGCACTGAAGAGGGACTCGTTCAAGAAGGCTGTGAGTTCAGTTGGCGTGCGTCCGTGAGTCGTCCTCTTTGTCTCTGCCTGCGTCCCTGCGTACCTTGGGGGAGTCTGTATGTTGATCGTTTTCTCTGCCCGCCTATGTACACTACGCCTGTGAGTCATGGGGGAGTGTTGGTTTTTGCGCATCCCTCATTGTGCTCTGTTGTGTCCTCCCGGATTGTGAACATTGGCGTGCAGATGACTGACGGCGAGACTCGACGCTGATGGAGCGTCATCCGATGGAGCCGACGCACGCAGAGGTCTACTCGCAGTTCGCTGGAGCCTCCTCTCTCCGACGACGTGCTCAGCTCCATCGGCAGGCCTCCTCGGCAGTCGTGCCACCGGCGGTCACCGCCACCACAAAGTGCCATCTGCATGCGTCCAGCGCGTCTCGTCGCGTCTGCGTCGTCATGCTCTGCCTAGGGTCCGTGTTGCGTGCTGCATGGTCCTGTTCGGCATCACAGACCACCGTAGGCACTGCCTGAGTTCGGGCAGCCATAATTCTTTGCTACTATTTTCTAGATGATTTTGACCACACGACTGCGTTCGCAGCGTCGGTATTATGGTATGGTCCAGTTTTCAGGCAAAACAGACGACGCCCGGGTTTTGGGCTGTCGGGCGTCTGGCAGGGCTCACCGAGAAAACCCTGCCTGCCAGAAAATAGGTCCACAGCTATTTTCTGATTGGCTGGTTAGTTGAGTAACAACTTCTACACTAGTGGGGGGGGCCTAGAACTTGGAGAGGTCTCCCATTGTTGTTCATTCTTCATTCCTAATCAGTTACTATCAGTTTTCAGCTGCTTTCTGGCGCTAACTCTTGTGCGCGCGTTTCTGAGTAACAAACCCAGAGCTTCCAGACTTAGACTCTAGAGCAGCAGACTGAGGGGGCAGCTGACTTAAGCAACAAGCGTGGAAGCCCGCACGCTGCATCAACAATGCTGCTGCCCCAACCTGCTGCATAGACTTTCCATTTCAAGCTCTCCAGAGTGTTTCAGATTTACAGTTGCATTTATGGGTCCAGTGGTGTTCCATCCCCAAGCCCAACAGTTGGGCAAACAAAGCCAGCAAGCCTAGCAGTAGGATCACTAGGGTAAGCAAGCTTTCTGCCTGGTCTGCACAAACAACCAGTGTTTTGCAGGGTCAGCCAAAAAAGCGGGTTAGTTCCACAGGGTCGTGAGTAGAGCATGCCTATGGACCAGGGAAGCTATCTTGTCATCACATAACCGTACTAGCACTTGAAAGGTTGAGCGGAAACAGTTTTAGTCTCTACATAATAGAAGTTATGCCAATGGTTGTTCTACACAAAAACAAAATCCGGGGAGATAGTAAAACACAACATAGTTGTTTGTCGGGTTACCTCGTTCAAGTCCGGGCTCGCACACTTTGTGCCTTGCGTCGTTTGAATATCGAAGTTTGAACTTCGCCCACCAAATGCTGGCGGCTTGAGCACCAAGGCGCATGGTTAGGCCCACATGTCGCTTCTTGTGACTCGTGAGCCTGGGCTAGTCTCGGTTTGTCCTTTGCTCTATTTTCCGATGCAGACCCATAGACAAGAAGGTATTTCAACACAAACACAAATTCGAACCCGACAATTTCACACAAACACCAAAAAAAAAGGGGGAGAAAATTATTCTTTGAACCTTTCTAGTGCTACTACTGTACCTTAAAGCATGCCCATTTCTCACAACCCAACAATTGTGGTCGATCATTTATGTTGTCAATAGGTGTTATCAAACTCACCTAGAAATCCTGTCTGTGGTGCAATAAGCTAAGGACTGGAGAGTTAACAGTTGAAGTACAGCCTGCTATGTTTTAGCTCAAACTTGGGCTTCATGTCCTGGGGAACCCGGATCTTAGGTGTGGGCTAAAAGGGAGAGATTTGTGAAACGATTCTCAGCTACCCATTCTCTTGAGGTGGAAACTGGGAATAGAATGTCAACTACTAGTCCTTGCGCAGAGAGATGATAGGACGGGTCCGTCAAGCTGAACAAGCCTGCAACCAGGATTCCTTGTGCTACTTTTATACCGACCATTAGCACCAACTGACCATTGGGTGTTCTTTGCCCACTTATGTACCTACATGTGCAAAAGAACCATGTGTGTGACCTAGGCCATGGTTTCTGCTTGGGTGGTCCATGACGTCATCATGGGTCTCCTCATTGAGACCATGTCTAGCTTCTGATGCCTCTTGTCGGCGTTCATACATGCCTTGTTACAGATTCCGCTGGAGCTTGGTAGCCTGTTCTCTCCATCCATGTTATAGGGAAACAAGCTACGGAGCGCTTCCCCCTTTCTTAGTTCAAACCTCATCGAGGGTGGTGTTCATGTGACGCAACAACACCACACAACAGTTTAACGAGTTTGAATCATGCAGTCTCACATTGTGCGCAACCCTTACAATCCAGATGCACACGACTTGTTCGTGTATGCATTTCTCTTGTTGAAATTCATGGGAGCAAATCTAAAAATGTGTGGAGTAAAGGGCCATGACTATGTTTACTGGGCTGAGTTGTGATGAAAGAGAAACGTTGAAGTCGATGTCCAACATCACTCCATGACTCCTGTGCCACCGCAGGAGAAAGTGTGGTCCTTTTTTTTTCTTCCAACAATTATTTCATGTACTCCTGTTCTTCATGTGTCCTCTCAGGGCAAGGATGAAATTAGCCCCAGGGAACGATGGAGTCGGTGGTGCGGGTGTTGGACTAC
Organism: Penium margaritaceum; assembly: GCA_023375785.1. Lineage (NCBI taxonomy): Eukaryota > Viridiplantae > Streptophyta > Zygnematophyceae > Desmidiales > Peniaceae > Penium > Penium margaritaceum. The sequence continues at coordinate 19,339 of SZWC01002169.1, forward strand.
ATGGCCATAGATTATCGAGCCTCTCCCACTAAGCCATTCAGATGCACCAACATCTGGACTTTACTGAAGTCGCGACAAGCCAAAGTCATTGACACAAGCTACTACTCCTCATGTTGCCACAAGGATATCATCATCCGTTGGTGTTTCATGACCGGTGCCATTGCTGACTATAACGGATGTTATTTGAGTGTCTTGCCCAATTTTTTCCTCCCAAATTTGCCAAGGACTAGATTTCAGACATGCACACGTGGCTCATGCAGCCAAGTCTCTGGTATGTAGTAGTACACTGTTCTACACATACAAAGTGTGCACGCCAAGTGATGCAATGTACTAGGTGAAGAGATGCACCGGTAAGTGGCCAAGTCCATTCGATTTGAAAGTTATCCGCACTTTGCTTCATCACATGACACAACAACAGAGTTGAGATATGAGAAACACGCAAAGAGAACATGGTACTATTCGTATCATTATTTGTGAATAAAAACTGCACAATAATTATGAGTTCAGGAAAAGTGAGATCTGATTTCAAATGCTGGTCACATGTTTTAATGGTTGTCTTCTACCAAGTTACCAGGGGCTTCTCAGACAAGTTTGGCCAGGTGCACAGTGGGACTTTTGCGAGGTGGAACACTGTGCACAAAAGGGAAAGATTGTGCTTGAGTTACTGGGACTTCAAAGAAATGATCTTCACCCCTGGGGAGTTTTAACCGAGATACCTTAGCTGAAGATCTCTTCATTTTCTTTGAAAAATTGGCACTTCTGATCGTATAAACCTGGGATAAAACCGTTCCTCACACATGTCGTGAGAAATCAGGCCATGTGAGCTACATGCATCCAATGCAGTAGGGTAAATTTTTCTTAGACGTTTTGAAAAACTTTAGGGTACATTTTTCTTAGACGTTTTGAAAAACTTCTAAGAAAAATTTACCCTACCGTGTTCCTCACACATGTCCTGAGAAGTGAGGACATGTGAGATACATGCATCCAATGCAAGGTTGAGATGAGGTGAGAGAAATCTGTTCACTTGTATGGAAGGAAGGACCTATTAACGATGCTTTACTCATGCCACAAATCACATGCAAGCAAGTGAGCAACACACAACTCACACATTATCCTTTAGAGAGAAATTGGAACACAGAATGTCAAAGTTCAACGTGAACAAACGCTCCAAAACCACAAGTGTTGCGTCAAAGCCTTTCATTGTAGCAGGAAAACCCATTTTCAAAGTTCATGGATACTTCAGAACATGGCCCAATTGGCTCTGATAGTGGATGAAACAGTCCTGGTCATTTGGTCGGTCATGAATTGTACCTTCTCTCACGGACCTTTCACGGCTTGAAACAACTTGCAAAGTAGGTTTGAATCTCTTCCCACAAGAAATGTATCATGATTTCCTAAAGGATCTATCCTCGCCGAATAATCCACCTATATCAGTGTTGTGGAACTCCTCAAATAGTGTTTGTAGCAGCTTGTTGTTAGGGCAATTGCAACCTGGTAGGTAGATTGTAGTGGCTAGCTCAAGGCTTCAACAAAAAAATGATTTGTCGTTTTGAATGAAAATTTTGTAGAATTGTGCAAACAATTGCTTAACTTATGGGTCTGAATTGAGTACATGGTGCTTGTTTTGGTCATTAGAACCGGTTATTCAGTGACAGCACTAGCCAGCATGGTTTTTTCCAGGTTGGTGCTTACTGTCGTAGTCAAAGATGACATTAAGGAAAACCCGCCTTTTGGGTTTGTGGATGGCTCAAATCTGGCTCATTACACACAATGGGAACTATATATAGCATCCCTTTATCTTGAAACCCTGTGTGACTGCCAATATACTTTCTTGCATCAAGTACTTTAGTTCTAGTCCATGCTATTTGCGTCATTTGTACACGATTGGTTGTTACCTACTGCTGTTGTCTGAGAGAAGAACGATGCCCATTGCCCAATGGGACACTTGTTTACCACGATTTAGTCCAATATTCTACTATCTAACTGTGTGGTTGGAAATGAGAGGGGGAGGGAAGGGGGGGGGGGAGAGAG
>SZWC01002169.1:115414-136988 GCA_023375785.1 Penium margaritaceum
GATCCCGAGCCACCCGTGGCTTCACGAATTGCGACGAAGAAGACGATGCTGGCGATGACGCCGCCGCAACAGTCGCCCAAGTCCCAGGAGGCGCAGGAGGAGACGCTTCTGGCCTCTCTGCGATGCTAGCCAGAACAGCCACTTCCCCCATCCCCTCACCAACGCCCTCCCGCGAGGAAACCAGAACGCTATGGTTGCGGTCGCCAGTGCCTACGTCGTCCCCTAGGAAGCTAACGCCAGGAGGAATGGCAGCAGCAGCAGCAGCAGCGTCGTCGCCAGGGGCGGGGCCGTCGGTCCCAACTGCAAGCACACTGCTGCGGCTTTGCCGTCGCCAGCTTCTGCAGCTGCCGTTGCGGGCGGCGGCGGCAGAAGCAGCCGGGTACGCGTCATTATCCGCTCTTGAGATGCCTGAGACAGCGCCAGCGCCGGCCGCTGAATGCACCGAAGCAAACATGCGAGCATGTAGATTGGCTCCGGCGCCAGAACCGGCGGCAGAGACATTCTGGACTGAGGTAGCGGCTACACCAGCGGTGGGGGGAGCGCTGCGCAGCACCCTCAGGCCATGGGTGGTGAGGGCGGCGCTGGTGGCGAGGGGCGACGCGGAAAAACAAGAGCAGGAGGGAGGGTTGGGGAGGCAGCAACAGACCCCGAATCCGAAGCTTGTCGCATTCAAGAATGGGAAGAGGCAGCGCGCCGAGGCCGACGAGAGGGTCGGCAAGGGCGGCATTTCTGCGCGGCAAGGACAAATGGACGGAGAGGACGCAGACGCGGCACCAACACCACCACCATCACCACCACGACTACCAGCAGCGGCGGCAGCAGCACCGGCAGCGGCAGTGAGGGAAGTCAAAGGCGCTGCGGCCGGGAGCAAGTGGCGACTGAAGTCGATGTGATGCCGATGAAAAGTTGTAGGCGCAGGTTTAGGGTTTCTTTGGCGCTGCACGACTTACAAAACTGTCCTCTAACCTACGCGACCTCAACATCATTCGCGTATCCGGCAATCTGCACGACCTCGGTCGATCGTCCGAACGGTGTCCAGCGGATGATCGACCGAGGTCGAGTTGTTCGCGAGACACGCCGCCGAAGTCGAGGTCGTGCAGCTCGGAGGACAGGGCCCGCAAATCGTGCCACGCCAAACACGTCCTTACTCTTCAGGGTAGGGTAACGGAATGGATAATTCGCCATAGTGTCTCTTATGCTCCACTAGAATAATTACGGGGTACATAGTAACTCATTGTTGAGTCACATAGTAGCCCATTGTAATCGGTTCATGGCCAACAACTGACCAATGGGCGAATTTCTCGAATTTCTGTGCGGAAGACCAAAAACCCATATATGATTCCTGACGTCCCCGAACAAAAGATGCTAGATGCATGTCATTGCACAGTTTTCTTCACCAAAAAAATACAAATCTTACACACAAGGTCAATTTCTGTCGAAATACCTTATTATTCCACTTAAATGAAGATATTAAATTGTTACAAAGTCCTCAATTATCATCCAAGGGCTTTACTTACATACAATGCCTTTTAGATTGGCATATTCACACCACAAATGATAGTAAAATTCTCTAATGTAAATGTTCATTCTTTGTACACCAAAATAGAACAATACTGGAGTTAGATTGAGACATTTGGGGAATTCTATGCTTCTTTACCATCAGGTTTTACCACTTTTGAGAGTTGAGACTATAAAGTATTCCTCTTGAGAAAACCACAAAGTAGGAAAGACGTGATGTGTCCATCTTCCCTTAAATCTTCATCATGATTTGTGGTGCCGAACCAACTTGAGGACACACGAGACGTGCATAAGAGTCCTTCGGTAGTCAACAAAATTAACATCTTTCACCTATTACCGCCAATGTGTGTTTTCCCTCGCCGTAAAATATGGGCAACTGCTTTTTCTAAGGGAATATTGTCTCACTATCAACCGAAATTTCATCCGCTCACCCGCTCGACACCTGAGGACGCAGACTTCGGCAACTTGTTGTCTCTCTTACCTAACCTGATTAGCTGAAGAAGCATTCGATTTATTGAACTAGCTCATCAAATGGCCTACAGTTGTAATTTTGTACTAATAACGGGGTTTATAGGAGAGATCTTCAAATTGAGATCTTCACAAGAAAGTATGCAACTAGTCTCCCTATGTACATCATCTTGGTACATTACTCTGGATCAGTGTTTGACAAACATAATCAAATTCATCACATTTCAATTTTTGGGCTTCCTCGCAATCAACCTTGACTAATTTTATGTTTTTTTAGCCTACAAATTTTCCTTCTACACATCTTCCATCCCGACTCCCACCCTCACTCGTATCCCCACCCCAATCCCTATCCCTACCTCCATCCCCAACCCCATCTCCACCCGCACCCGTAACCCCACATCCACAACGTATACTTTGCCTACGCCTATGCCTACGCCTACGCCTACACCATGACAACAAAATACAAGTCAAGACACGGCGCAATATGCCACAATGCAACACAACACAATACGATACGACAAAGCAAACAACATCATGGTCCACGCCTATGCTTAGGTCCACACCTATGCCTACACCTAAGCCTATGACGGCGCGACACGACACAACATGAAGCACAGAAAACAACAAAGCACAAAAACCACGACAGAATAAGACAACACACAATGCAGCAAGGCATGACAGCATCACACTCCACCAAAGAGCACAACACTCCATGTTGTCTGTCGGGGAGGAAAAAGCAGCGGCGCAATGCACGCAATGGGTTGTATCCCCTTTGGACTACATGACAACAAGAACCTACAACAAGACAAGACATGACATAACACGACATGGCACAACACACCACAACACGATATTATACGATACGACACAACACAAGATGGACACCACGTCACATGATATGGATACTACGTCATAATAACGTTAGACACGATGCGACACGACATGACATGACAAAGCACAACATACCACAGTATGTGGTGAAGAGTAGTGATAGCACGACTCTTCATATTATCTTTCGGGGAGGAAGAAGCAGCGGCACAATGCACGCAATGGGTTCTATCCCCTTTGCATTACATGCCGACATGCACGACACGACAAGACTATACATGACGTATGACGGCACAATAAAGCACGTCTAGAAAATCTACCCCGACTTCCACCCTCACTCTAGCTACATGTCAATCTCTATCCCAAGCCCTATCCCCACCCCGACCCGTTACCCCACATCCACTATACATAAATGCGCCTACGCCTACGCATTCGCCGTGACCAAAAATGGCAAGTGAAGACACGACGCGATATGACATAACACAACACAACGCGATAAGACATGACGTAGCACACAACATCGTCATTCACGCCTATACTAAAGTCTCCAAACTACCCTTACACTTAAGCCTATGACGGCACGACACGGCACAACACAAGACACAGAAAATGACAACACAGACACCATGACAGAGTAAGACAACACACAATGCGGCATGACATGACAACATCACACTCCGCCGAACAGCACGACACTCCATGTTGTCCACCAGAGAGAAAGAAGCAACGGCGCAATGCACGCAATGGGTTCTATCCCCTTTGGACTACATGGCAACAAGAACCTACAACAAGACAAGATATGACATAACACGACACGACATGACACACCACAAAACGATACGACACGATATCACACAACACAAGATGGACATCACGCCACATGATATGGACACCACGTAACAATAACGTTAGACACGATGGGACACGACATGGCATGACAAAACACCACACACCACATGATAGCACGACTCTCCATGTTGTTCGTAGGGGAGGAAGAAGTAACGGCGCAGTGCACGAAATAGGTTTTATCCCCTTTAGTTTACATGACGACCATACATGACGTATCACGGCATAATAAAGCACGTCTAAAAAATCCACCCCGACTTTCACCCTCACTCTAGCTACACGCCAATCTATATCCCTATCCTCATCCCCATCCCGACCCGTTACCCCACATCCACTATGTATAACTACGCCTACGCCTATGCATACGCCTACGCATACACCATGAAAAAAATGACAAGTGAAGATACGACCCAATATGACATAACACAACACAACACAACGCGATATGACATAGCATAGCACACAACATTGTCCTCCACGCCTATTCTGAATTCGACACCTATGCCTACGCCTAAGCCTATGATGACACGACATGACACAACACGAGACACAGAAAAACGACACAACACAGAGACCATGCCACAATAAGACAACACACAATGCGACATGACATGACAACATCACAATCCACCAAACAGCACGACACTCCATGTTGTCTGTCGGGGAGGAAGAAGCAGCGGCGCAATGCACGCAATGGGTTCTATCCCCTTTGGACTACATGACAACAAGAACGTACAACAAGACAAGACATGAACTAATACAACACGACACAACACACCACAATATGATACGACACAATACTATACAACACAAGATGGACAACACGTCACATGATATGGATACCGCGTCACAATAACGTTAGACACAATGCGACACGACATGACACGACAAAACACCACACACCACATGATAGCACTACTCTTCATGTTATCCGTCGGGGAGGAAGAAACAGCGGCACAATGCACACAATGGGTTCTATCCCCTTTGGATTCCATGCCGACATGCACGACACGACAAGACTATACATGACGTATGACTGCATAATTAAGCACGTCTAGAAAATCTACCCCGACTTCCACCCTCACTCTAGCTACACGCCAATCTCTATCCCAACCCCCATCCCCACCCCGACCCGTTACCCCACATCCACTATACATAATTACGCCTACGCCAACGCGTTCGCCGTGACAAAAAATGACAATTCAAGACACGACGTAATATGACATAACAAAACACAACATAACGCAATATGACATGACGTAGCACACAACATCGTTGTTCACGCCTATGTTGAAGTCTCCAAACTACGCCTACACCGAAGCCTATGACGACACGACGCGGCACAACATGAGACACAGAAAATGACACAACAAAGACACCGCGATAGAATAAGAGAACACAAAATGTGACATGACATGACAACATCACACTCCACTAAACAACACAACACTCCATGTGGTCCGTCAGGTAGGAAGAAGCAGCGGCGCAATGCACGCAATGGGTTCTATCCCGTTTGGACTACATGGCAACAAGAACCTACAACAAGACAAGATATGACATAACATGACACGACACAACACACCACAAAATGATACGACACGATATCACATAACACAAGATGAACATCATGCCACGTGATATGGACACCACGTCACAATAACGTTAGACACGATGCGATAGGACATGACATGACAAACCACTACACACCACATGATAGCACAATTCTCCATGTTATCCATCGAGAAGGAAGAAGCAACGGCGCAATGCACGGAATGGGTTCTATCCCCTTTGGATTACATGCCGACATGCACAACACGACAAGACCATACATGACGTCTGACGGCACAACAAAGCACATCTAAAAAAATCTACCCCGACTTCCACCCTTACTCTAGCTACACGCCACTCTCTATCCCTGCCCCGTTACCCCACACCCACTATGTATGATTACGCCTACGCCTATGCCTATGTCTACGCGTATGCCATGACAAGAAATAACGAGTCAGGACACAACGCAATATGACATAACACAACACATCACAACCCGATATGTCATGACATAACACACAATATCGTGGTCCACGCCTATGCTCAAGTCTACACCTGCGCCTACACCTAAGCCTATGACAGAGCAAGAAACCTAGGCAGCAGGTTGGGGCAGCATGCGTTGTCGATGCAGCGTGTGAGCGTCCACGCTCGTTGCTTAAGTTTGCTGCCCCCTCAGTCTGCTGCTCTAGAGACTAAGTCTGGAAGCTCTGGGTTTGTTACTAAGAAGTGTGCGCGCCAGTGTTAGCGTCAGAAAGCAACTGAAAACTGAAAGTAAATGATTAGCAATGAAGAATGAGCAACAATGGGAGACCCCTCCAAGTTCTAGCTCCTCCCCACTAGTACATAACTTGTTATTCAGCTAACCAGCCAATCAGAAAATAATGCTAGACCAATTTTCTGGCAGGCAGGGTTTTCTCGATGAGCCCTGCCAGACGGCCGACAGCCCAAAACCTGGGCATCGTCTGTTTTGCCTGAAAACTGGACCATACCATAATACCAACGCTGCAAACGCAGTCGTGCGGTCAGAATCAGCTAGAAAAATAGCTACAAGAAGTTATGGCTGCACGAACCTAGGCAATGCCTATGACAGTCAACGATGCCAAACAGGACCATACAATAGGAGACATGGACCCTAGGCATCGCATGATGCTGCAGACGCAATGCCACAGCCCGACACAGGGCTAGGTGCATGCAGACAGCATCTGCAGTGGCAGTGACCGCTGGCGGCCCGACCACCAAGGAGGCCCGCCGATGGAGCTGAGTGCATCACCAGAGGAGGACGGGTGAATGGGGGTGGGGGAGGCCCCCACCCCCACCCCCACCCCCACCCCCACCTCCACCCCCACCCCCATCCCCACCCCCACTCCCACCCCCTCCCCCATCCCCCCCCCCACCCCCCCCCCCCCCCGCCCTCCCCCTCCCCTTCCCCTTCCCCCCGCCCCCCCCCCCCCCCGCCCTCCCCCTCCCCTTCCCCTTCCCCCCGCCCCCCCCCCCCCCCGCCCTCCCCCTCCCCTTCCCCTTCCCCCCGCCCCCCCCCCCCCCCGCCCTCCCCCTCCCCTTCCCCTTCCCCCCGCCCCCCCCCCCCCCCGCCCTCCCCCTCCCCTTCCCCTTCCCCCCGCCCCCCCCCCCCCCCGCCCTCCCCCTCCCCTTCCCCTTCCCCCCGCCCCCCCCCCCCCCCGCCCTCCCCCTCCCCTTCCCCTTCCCCCCGCCCCCCCCCCCCCCCGCCCTCCCCCTCCCCTTCCCCTTCCCCCCGCCCCCCCCCCCCCCCGCCCTCCCCCTCCCCTTCCCCTTCCCCCCGCCCCCCCCCCCCCCCGCCCTCCCCCTCCCCTTCCCCTTCCCCCCGCCCCCCCCCCCCCCCGCCCTCCCCCTCCCCTTCCCCTTCCCCCCGCCCCCCCCCCCCCCCGCCCTCCCCCTCCCCTTCCCCTTCCCCCCGCCCCCCCCCCCCCCCGCCCTCCCCCTCCCCTTCCCCTTCCCCCCGCCCCCCCCCCCCCCCGCCCTCCCCCTCCCCTTCCCCTTCCCCCCGCCCCCCCCCCCCCCCGCCCTCCCCCTCCCCTTCCCCTTCCCCCCGCCCCCCCCCCCCCCCGCCCTCCCCCTCCCCTTCCCCTTCCCCCCGCCCCCCCCCCCCCCCGCCCTCCCCCTCCCCTTCCCCTTCCCCCCGCCCCCCCCCCCCCCCGCCCTCCCCCTCCCCTTCCCCTTCCCCCCGCCCCCCCCCCCCCCCGCCCTCCCCCTCCCCTTCCCCTTCCCCCCGCCCCCCCCCCCCCCCTCCCCCTCCCCCTCTCCCTGGACATCCTCCTCCCCCTCGCCCTAGCCCTCCCCCTTCCCTTCCCTCTCCTCCTCCCCTCCCCTTCACTATTCGCTTGTGTGTTGAGAGGGGTCAGCCTTCACAACCGTTTTTTTTAATCCACTCACAAATGACTTTCCTAGCATCCTCGGTGCAATGAATGCCCACGTGGATACGTAATTGGCTTTTTTTGTCACATCACCATAGACCATAAGAGGTGTGTTTTGCATAAACATCATGGATGTTTTTGGCATCCGTGATGAAAGTGCAACTTGCACTTTTCAGTGGTGTCTTCAACGCTGACAAAATTTTTATAACTAGCACTCATCCTGTTGCCTGTAGTGCAACCAGCACTTGCATTGATGATGTGGTCGACGCCCGTATTAGTGTGCAATTGACACTCGTTTTTAGGTTGTCGCATTGTTGCCGTAAGTAGGTGAGCCGTTGAGTGGTCACAGCATGTACGGTGCTATCAATGTTTCATTTGGATTCAAGAATTTGTCTTGATGTATGTCACCGTTGCGGTTTTGCAGCCCGGTGTGTGCCGTGGTGGCTCTTTTGCGCAAACAAAGTTTCTTTAGCGCATGTACAACCTGCTCAGAGCCATGTCATGGCTTTGAAAGGTCAGCACTTCCTGGGTTTCTCATAAACACCTCAAACTTAGAGGTTAATCCACAAATCATCATGCACTATCAGGTTTAAATTTCTTGCATTACAACATTTCCTATTGAATTCCTTCCATGACAAGGAAAACTGTCGGTTTTCCTTCTTTTCGTGCTTTGGAATGGAAAAGATAAAGAAAATCAGGTTTCATGGTTTTTGGTAGAGTCTCAACCAAAGCTTTTAGATCACCAACTGTAGGCGTTGTACCCTTGGAGCAGATCAACCGGTAGTGGCAAAAGGTGTCAATGCCACCAACCCACTAGAACAAATTCTTGCATGCGATTCTCGCACAATTTGGACAGCTGAATGAGAAGTCTGACACACGGTACAAGCTCCAGCGTCTCCATCAGCAGTCAACCATGGCAGAGTATACACAAAGATTTCGCGACATCATCACTGGTGCAAATATCGCCCCCAACAAGCTCCATTTTTACTACAACAATGGCCTCAACCGCGACATCTGACAAGCAATTGCCATTTTCAGCATTCAAAACAACTTGTTGCCAATGATCGCTCCAGGAAAAAGGATCAACAGCAATGACTGCAACGCTCAGATCTTGGAACCCTACAGCTAGCAACCTCCCAACCACAATCATAGTGGAAACGGAAAAAGCCAGTCCGATGGAAGTGGATGTAGTCGTCCACAGAAACACACAAACCTTCTACGATTGCGGAAGAGTCAGGCACATTACTCACAACTGTCAAAGCAGGCAGCAAGCCAGACATAAAGGGGAAGATGCACAAAAATGAGTGTGAAAACAGCAAAGGGAAGGAGTGAGAGGCACAAATCTTGTCTACACGGAGCAATTTACGCCAAACAATTGCCCATCTGAACGGCCTACATCACCATAGAGGATTTCTGTGATCGCAAAGCTTGACAAGGAGTACAAGGACAACCAAGTGGCAATACTCCTAAAATTTCAGCCCCGAGGATGCAAGAGTCACAAAATGGTATTGGCACCATTGGATGGAGGAGCTTCTCAAAGTTTTGTAAGCAACGACATGGTTTGCAAGCAGAGTTTGGAGAGCAAACCAGGGGTGTTTGAAGGAAAAACTGTCGATGGGAGATTACAAATACAAAGATTCCAAATACCACTACGACTATAACTGGGAGATCTACGGGATGTAACCATCTTGAGGTCTGGTCCAACGAGTGATCACAACATCATTCTTGGAAAACATTTCCTGTACTGATACAATCCACAAGATGCTTGGAACAGCGGCGAAGTCTACGTGGAGATCGACGGCACCAAGCAACAACTTCCTCACGTGGGGTGGAAGACAACAGGAGAAGTGGAAGCAGCAGAGGAAGTCGCGGTAGCCAGTAAGTGAAAACCCATATAGCCCATACTACTCAACATTGCCAAGGACTACATAAGACAGGGAGCTCATGCGCGGCTTGTACATCTCGAGCCAATGGAAGAAGCACAAGTGGCGTTAGCTCGCTCATCAGCCTCATCGGTCTCAGCCTCGTCGGCATGAATAAAGTGTACAATGGTACCCAAAGAACTCTTACCACTCATCCAAGAGTTTGCAAACGTCTCCCCTGATGAACTCCCGAGAACTCTACAACCTGAACAAGATATTGACCATTGCATCAAATCAAAACCAGGCAGCCGACCCACTGTTCAAGGAGCCTATCAGATGAGCGATCACGAGCTGACCGGGCTGAAAAAGTAGCTCAGCGAGATGATCGGTAAGGGATTCATCCGCCTATCCGCGTCACAATACGCCACACCAATGCAAAAAGAAACGCGATGACATGCAGATGTGCGTGGACTATCAGGCATTGAACGATGCTGCCATCAAGAACCACTACACTCTTCCTCGAGGCGATAAATCTTATTATCGACTCTGAGGGGCTCGAATTCTTGCCAAAACTTACGTGCACATCGGTCATCAACAGATCTGCATGGAAGACGTATACACAAAGAAGACGGTGTTCCAAACTCGCTATGGACAGTTCGAGTTCACGGTAATGTCGTTCAGACTTGCAAATGCCCCGGCGACATTCATGGCAGTAATGAACCACATTTTGTGACCATACCTAGACGATTTTTTCGTGGTATACCACGATCACATTCTGGTGTACAGGGGCAACTCGGAGGATGACAATGGACATCATTGAAAAATTCTCAAATTTCTACAAATAGAGATTTTTTCAGAGAACTCTTGAAGTACGACTTCGGTTGCTGTTCGATCGAGTTCTGGGTCACGTCATTAACCACGGACGGATCATCGTGGATCTAAAAAAAGTGACAGCAGTCGTTGACTGGCCGACGCTGACCAACGCTCGAGACATTCAAGTTGTCATCGGCTTCTACAATTACTACCAGAATTTTGAACATGATTATGCCCAAGTGTCAGCGCCTTTTTCCGACCTCAGTCGACAAGGAAATGAGTGGCGGTAGGGAGATGATGAACAGGAAGCTTTCACCGTTTTGCATAACGATATAACCTCACCGCCAACCCTATGATAAGTCAGTCCAACGGTCAACTACGTCATGGCTACAGACGCTTCAGACCAAGCCATTGGAACAATCCTCTTGCAATACCATGGCAATGGCGATCAACCAATCGCATACATGTTTCGCATACACGACTGTTTCTAAACAACATCGTGGGGCTACACGGCGTGCGGAAAACTATCATAAGCAACGGAGACGGTCAATTCAACAGCGATTTCTAGCGCAAAATGATGTCTTGCTAAGGTAATAGAATACAACTTTCAACGGGTTTTGTCCTCAAACTGATGGCCAAACCGAGCGCACCGATCAGACATTGCAACAACTGCTCCAAACACTATGCAAACCCCAATGGGATGGACTGGGCACAAAAACTCCCAACCACCAAAATTGTGTATAATTCGGAAATTTCCATTGCAATGGGTAGATACTTGTTTGAAGTGGGGTATGGAAAACTTCCCGCCACACCAACTGGACTACACAGTCAAATCAACATTCCCGCGATCGACGTCCAACACCAAGACTTCTCCACCATCTGGGAAGAAACACGGTAGACACTCGCAAAGGCACGAGCAGGGATGAAATGAGCGGATGACTAACATTATAGTGATGACCTTTTTGTTGCCGGCAACAGATTCCTCAATTTGGCAAGGCGGAGTCGATTGTCTATAGCTCAAACCCCAATGGTTGGGACTGTTTGAGATCGAGCATATTCAAACCCCTGTAGTTGCACGAATCAAACTCCTCGACACTATGCAAGTTCATCTGGTGTTCCATATCAGAAGGGCTCAAGCACTACCAAGACCCTGGAGAGAACTTCACCGGTGGAGATGTCCCTCCCCCTCTTCCAATTCAAGTGGACAAGGACAAAGAATACGTCATCGTGGACATCCTCGGCAACGGACAATGTGGCAAAACAACTGAGTATCTTGTCAAGTGGCATGGATACGATGCAGTGCAGAACAACTAGGAATCCTACGACAGCCTGCGAGACGTCGATCACCTAATTGAAAGCTGTTATCGCCATCATCGGGCCACATTTGTACATGCGCTGGGAGGTTGCAGCTAAAAGGGTGCGGAAGTGTTACATATCAGACGTACGCGAGTCCCTAATATGTCTCAATGGGAATTCCTGTTTTTACAAAAACAGCCCACCCCATCGCGAGACTCCGACAGACGAGGGAAAACCAGCCAACTTCCCCAACCTCTAGTAAATAATCCCGAACCTTCTGATAACTTCGACCACTCCTGCAAATGTATGATAGAAGGGTCACAACCTTTCGGTCGACTTCTCAATGCACCAAGAAAAATATGGATTTATAAACATGCATTTTGCATCTTCATTGTCGATCCTTGAAGTCCCTCAATTCCTCGGCGGAGCTTCTCGAATCCAACCACTCACTACGCGACTCCACACGCATAGCTCGACAACTGACCCGAAGACCACGACTATGTCTTATTTGTAACTCAACACTCGTACACATGTGTTTGATCATTTGAAGACTTGTTGTCAAAGAACACTTATTGCTAATTATATATAGTTGTAATTCTAAGTGTCCCACATTCTAAATCGTGTTTTGCCTTGCAACTTCTACCCGTTCACCATCTACGCTCCGTTTGGCATGGCACCCTGTGATGAAGCATACTTAAGGGTATTAGGAGAGCAATGTCAATGCGTTACCTGTTCAAAAAGTTAACTTAAGCAATACACACTGAATTGATCTGCCCAAAAATCACGCCATGGCCAAACTCTGACCTAGCATAGACATCTCACTTTGTGCGAAGAAGCTTTTGAGAGGCGGTATCATTATGGAACATTGAATTCATGCCAAAATTTTACAATTTCTGAATACTAGAAAGAAAACTTGAAACAAAATTTTCAACAGGACCATGAAATTAGTCAAAGTCTCTCTGTGGACGGCGTCAACAAAGGATAAAGAAATAGTTGGTCATTTCATAAAGCATGGACGTCCTTGATCACCCACATGTCAAAATGACCAACCTATGGTTTGTGTCGGCTTATGAAGTTGGACAGCGTAGCCAAGCTTGACCCTCTGATAGGTTAGGCATCAGATAGGCCGATACTTTTGTGACCTTTCGTCTACCCCTCACCTCCCACACGGGTAATGTATAAAACAGGATTATCTTACCAGATTACCATACACCAAACTATATCAAGGTTCATTGAATCCTTGGTTACTTGTGCCAAAACTGCGATGTTTTTAGGGTCTCAGTCCCTCAACCCATCCCATTCACCCGCCCACCTGGAAAGGACCCCCGCTCAAGCCCCATGATATCTACTGCACGTTACACAAACTGATGTCGAGAAGGCATACAAAGCATCTCACAAACCCCAACCATCACACGCATCAAATCTTATACATAGGATTTGTGGCCATAAATGAGACTTAGGGTGCTTTGGCTAAATCATGGATAAGAAGGGGGGCATCCTTTGCCACCAGTCCAATAGGGGGGCGTAACAAATATTTGGAAGACAAGGTAATGCATTGTTAATATAGGCCACACATGGATTTTACAATGCATTGACTATGTGGTCATCTGTCTCGTATGTGTTTGAACTTCATTATACCCCCATTCACTTTGACTTGGCATGTCATGCCCCCACATTTTATGGTTGGGTGAAGGCCGCCGCCGGATGCTACAATCACTACATATGCACACCTATTTCTTCAAACTCTAGACGGTGTTTTGCCTTTCTTGTGAGCTTTTGGGAAGGTCAACACAATCATTTAGCCGTTAACATCTTCGGCCTGATTTATGCGCTAACTTCTGTCCAGCCTATACATTACACTGCGACTAATGGTGACTCATTCATTGTGACAAAAACTTCATTCAAATATGCGAGTGCATTGTTGATTATCCAACGGTACCCTTGCCAATGTCGATCTGTTGTAGTTTTTGGCAAGGGCAAGGCACGTGAAAGATGTCTCATCGATCGTGCCAACCGTCCACGTCATGTTAAAATTTGAGCTATGGACAGCTACAACATGTGAAACATGTTCCAGCATTCCCACTAAGTTCATGTCCATATGTTGTTTTGTAACGGACGGAACTTTCTTTCTCGATGACAATGCACTATGGTGGCAACAAGGGTCTCATGAGCAACACCATTCAACACGATGAGCTTTCCCAATGTGATTGGCATGCTGCCACCACCTTCAAACAAGGATGTTTTGGTCTCCGCCTTGCTCGACATGTCGTGCATGATGCTTTGGTTTCAACATGCAGGCAAGTATTGAAATTGGGGGCATCCATTGTATCCAACATGCATGGTCATTTCCACTACGCCCCATTCCTTCCACAATGGTGGGACTGGTGCATTGGAGTGCATCTCTGCTAGCAATTGAGACCATTCGCATTGTTTTGAGAGTACACACACTCCCGTCTCCAACATTGGGCCGTCTGATCACATCACCTCAGTCCATAACCGTTAACATATCAACCCAAATTTGATCTTGGAGGGGAGTATGGTCCATCTCAACATGCTACATGCGTGGCCTCCACGAGGATGTCCCAAAGCGACCTGTTTCCACCGTCCGATGACCCATGGGCCAGTGCAGATGCCATGGTGGAGGCATGAGCCTGTGAATACTCAAAGGCAAACTTGGATGGAGACCAAGAGGAGCACGTTCCTCCTCAGTCTCTATACAGGCAACGTGAGGCCATTTGTAAGAGCCTCTCACAGTCCGGTGCCACTGCGCACCACATGTGCACATGGTTAGTTTGATTTTGCGGTGTCACTATCCCCAAGAACGTCGGTCTTAGCACTTCCTTCAAAGAAACAAAGGCCTCAGTCTAGCCTACCAGGTTTGCTACACTCCCCTCACCCTGGTGAGCCTACATTCCCAACTCCATTCCTTTGTGCCTTTGGTTCTTGCTGCATGGCCTCATATGTACGTGTACACACTACATTTTATCTGACTCCGACGGTAAGCGTACTAAGGCCGTCATCGGAAAGAATGGGGTAGGGTCCCCGGGTAAAAACTCTTTATCCTACATGGCACACTGTAGAGAGACCTTTAGATGGATGTTGTGCACAAAATCATGTGGCTACAGTGGGAGATGGGTGAGATGGGTCGTGTTGTTGTGCAGTATGGCAACTGGAGTTCCAAAAGAAAATCCATGGGTGCTCTGGCCTTGTGTTGGCAGTATACACAGCCTGGTTGATGTACCTGACTTCACATGCAAACCCTTGTGAAAGCCTACAAGGACGTGGAAATTCAAGTATCTAGTTTGCTTGGTGCGGTGGGTGGTTAGCCACGTATAGAAACCATTCAGCAAGACCTGACCACCTCAGCGAAGGAGCTACGGGAGGATGTCTTCAGACAACACAACAGACATCCCACCCTCCATTGATCGAAAATGAAATGCAAAAGAACCTCGTGGGAGAAACGAAGTTGAGTTGGCTGTTATTTATAGGCTAGACATAGGAGGTATGATATCACATGCCTTTCCCTTGGTAATCTAGCCATGTGCTCACGATGACATGTTGTTTTCTGCCCCCGTCCCTAGAAACTACGCCTGGCGGACCCATGTGTCCACAATTGCGTGCAACAAGACATGAACAAGTAGTCGTTCCTCCATGCCATCATCTCTCTCTGGTTGTGCCGTTGCGGTTTTGATTACAACTGGCATGTCCTTGCACTGGACGACACCCATAACAAAAAAGACATGAGTTATATTTGATTGTTGGATTAGTCTTTTGACACAAACTACAACGCCTGTTCATAGCATACGTGCTGGCCCGTACTAGAGACGGAGAAAACAAAGAGTTGTTTATAATGGGACACCTATCGTTAGCAACAGTGACAAAGGCATTGTCGAGGCCATGGAGAAGAACCTGTTAGGGTCTGGCACAGTTACCCTGCCTGACACCTTAGGGACAGCATGTGTAAGTACACCGGCAACTAAAAGGTTGCCCACTGGTTCTGGAAATTTTCACCTTCGGAATCCAAACCGGAGAGAGATAGGGGCACAAAGCACCCAAGGAAGGAATGCGATGCTAAAGACTTCCTCTTTGGTGCCGATGGCCAACCTAACGTCTCAGTGTCACTTTTGCCCGGTGCGGATAGATGCCACATGAGTTATGGTCAATCACTTACAATTCACACTATACATACATCATGTATGTTACACATAAAACATTCTCATCGTACATAAGTTTGCCTATGCTTATACGATCATTCTATCTCTGGGTTGTAAGTGAAAAAAAAAACGCATCTTCCTCTCCATGCTCAATTCAAATAATATTTAGCTGGATCTTTTGTTTTAAATGAACTTCAGTATGTATGCAAAAAATACTTACGAGTGCATTGTTGTCCTCAGAATGTATTTATGGAATTTTTGTCGTACATTGTATTTGACCCAATCCTCACGGAGTGCTAACCATTATATCTCATTGGGAAAGAGGATATGTGGTGAATTTGTGAATTGTTTCAGGGGGGACGCGTACGTAGTTTGCACAGTATCCATAGTGGTCCTCCCTCCAAAAACACCCAGAGTGTTCATGGGGGGTGTATCACATATTGTATCCTAGAGATGCAAACAAATGCACACGTGTACTGTCTAACGGATGATATCCCCTCCTCCTAGCCATGCAAGTGTACTTGGGGAGTGGTACGGATAGTGGGTTAAACAATGCACCAGAATCTACACAAGTGTATTAAGTAAATCGTGTATTCAATTAGCCACCCTATATGTACACTGCCAAATTCAGACATCATTCCAATTTCAATCTTGAAACGAGGGAGAGACGGGTAGCAGATCGGAGATTATGACTCATCGACTACCCTCTCTCCATCCACCGGATGTAAGGATGTAACAGAAAACTGTATCAGAGAGTAAAACACAGGGATGCAAAAACAAATACAATAATCTATAATCGTCCTTACACACATTAACCCATTCAAGACTTTGATCTAAAACACTTGACGGGTCAGACCGATGGATTTCTATATGGATTCAATTGGCCACTTTGCACCAAATTGGGGAAGGGCATTGAAGTAACAGGAGCTTGCACTTTGACTTGCTCCCTCTCCCCCTCGAACCACAAATATTTTGGAGGAGGGAAGCAGGTGTGCATCGTGGATACATATAAGTTTTTTCACTCGTGTGTTACTTGGTCTGTTGAACGGTTCAACGCATTTGTGTACCTTCCAACCCCCCATCAAGATACACCCCTTAAAACACCAATCCAATACACTATTGTGAACTGGGAGGAGGGGGATGACCTCCTCCTTAGAATGTGTGGAGTGTATTGGGGGAGTGAGGCACATAGTGTATTGTGTATACACAAAAACATGTTCAATCTTGTATTCCTTGGTGAAGTGCACTCGCAAATTTTGTGAACCCTTGTCTAGATATGGTACCTTGTACTCCATTCCAGTACACTCTCTGTCCAGCAGGAGGAGGGGAGGCCTGGCTCATGTTGACCCCCCAACCTTCAAAGAGATGAAGTGAATTTGGTAACTGTATGGATGAGTGTATCTGAGAGAAGACATGAGCAATATACAAGCATGTTTTGGCAGATGACACATTTCGAATGTCGTTTTACCATTGATTCTTTGTGATGGATGGATCTAACTGAAGTGTAACTACTCAGACGTTGTTTTTCATGTCCCCCTTACAAACGCATGGAGTGTGTTGGGAGAGTGAAACAGACAGTGTACACTACTATGCTATATATCTGATAGATTCGAGCCCTGGACCTCTCATTAGTATCAGAGCTCCAGGGCTCGAATCCCACGTTGGGATTACAAGAGATGCCGAGGCGGCTCTCATTCCTTGTGGGGGGGACTATAGCGTGGGAGTGCCACGCCGACCGGTTGAAGGAGCCACGTGGCTCAAACGGTGTCACCTGGGAGTGTGGACGGTGAGATGGGATATTTGAGGGTTAGAGACCCTCAAGCACCATGATTTTGGCTTAGTTGGCCAAGGATTTTGTCGAATCTGTCACACATTTGTCCTACATCTTCCTTTGGTGGGACGATGACTTGGCAAGTGAATCACCGACAGGGTTACGGGTCGACGAACCAAAACTTGGTTTTGCCATACCCGCCAAACTCCTTGTAACCCTTTGCAAACAACCTCACAAGGTACGGGTCTCGTTCCACAAGCAACGTGCTGGTCTAGACCATCATATCTCATCATTGACTTAGAGAATCTAACACATTAGTTTTTCCAGGTCAGTACTAGATGGCGTAGTCAAAGATGGACTCAAGGAACTCCATCCATCGAGTTTGTCGACGGCTTAGATTTGGCTGGGTAGTACCAACATGTCTTGAACGCATGCACGAATGCGGGCATTTCTTTATCTTGCATTGTGTCATTGGGTTCCAACGCGCATAGTTTTGTGACATGTACACGATCGGTTGATCTCCACCACCGTTGTTTTGAAGGAGAATGGCTCTGATGACTATCAGACTCGTTGATAGCCATGGCGTAGTCCACCGTTTGACCTTCCAATCAGAAGGCAAGGGCCAAGGTCAAAACTTTTCATAAATAGTAAAACACTTCTTGTTCGATGCCCCCCCAAGTCCACTCGGTGGTAAATTGGGTGAGATCCAAGAGAGGCACTAACTCTCTTGCACATCCCTTTACAAACCGACAACAGTAGTTGTAGAAGCCCAAAAACACTAAAACATCCCCAACATATGTGAGCCAATGAGCAACCGCCTCCACCTTTTTTGGGTCCATGGTTGTTACGCACCAGACTTACACGAGACCCCAATATGTCTGAGTGGGCATATCTCTGTCATTACACAAACATCCTACCTCACATTGAGACCTTGTCTTCACTCCAGCGGTCGAGGGGAATTTGGCCAATTGCCGTCGCCCTCCAGCGAACCTTCTCGCACTCTCTGACAACTCCGACCACTTTCGAGAATCATCGACATAAGTTTCATGACCTTCCGGGCAACTTCTTGATGCATTGAGACAAATCTTGATTTATGAAGATGCATCTCTCATCTTTGCCGTCAATCCTCAAAGCCCCCTGACTTCTCGTTGAGGCTTCTCAAATATGACGACTCATGACACGACCCCACAGGTGTCGCTCAACGACCGGCCCAACAACACCGCCTACACCTCATTTGTAACTCAACACTTGTACACATGTGTTTTATCATTTTGACACTTGTCATCCAAGTACACTTTCCGATGAATAAATTTTGCTGAAGTGTCCCAACTTCTTAATTGTGTTTTGCCTCGCAACTTCTACCTGTTCACCATCTACACTCCGTTTGGGATAACACCTGGTATCACAGCGCAACGTTGCTGGAGAGGCATCCGATTACTCTACCCATCTAGAGTGCTACCTTGCACGTCATCAGCGCATCTCAAACATCAAGACTTCCCAAACTCCGTGACGACGTGAAGCGAGCAAACGCACCCGACGTTCGTCAAGGGGTCTTTGTAACGACTTCGAAGATGGAGGAACAGAATGTACCTATGCACGTGAACCCTGAAGTGGCAGCGAGAGCTGGCATGGCAGGGTATGCAGCAACTGGATTAACCCCTATGGCTCCAATGACCAATATGGTTGTGGATCCAGCGGCGGTAAAGCACCCACCCCTGCCTATAGCCTGGACAACGACAGCAGGAAAAAAAGGTGGCATCGGATGAAAAGCGCAAATCAACAAGGATCTAGCAAACCGTATCTTGGTGCTTGAGGGAATCAACAGCCATCCGCACCAATAGCTCAATGTCACAATATAGGCTCTTCGCAATGCAACCGCACGAGAGGCGGTGCTTATCGAGAGAAATACCCAACTCTTGAGCAAACCTAAGATTCGCCCGGCCCCTCCCAAACCGTTCGATATTGCAAATTCAAAGGGACCAACGGTTTGGATGTGGCTATTGAGTCTTGGGTTGTACTTCACCACTAGTATAGTCAACAACAAACAAAAGAAGATTGACCTCGTGGCTGAGCTTTTGCATGGCATGGCACTAAGTTGTGGTCTGATCTAAAGTCCATCTAACGGTGGCATGAGACCGGCGGGACCTCATCAATACCCAATGACGCCCATCTCATGTCGTCCGCTGCATGCGTTCTACACTTGCAACAGATCAAGCCACAATGGCAAGACGAGAATCGTACTACTCGCAACCTCCCAACAATTGTTGTCATGGAAACGGAAAAAGCTAGTCGGGGGACTCCTTGACTCCAATGGAAATGGACGCCGTCAACCAGAGAGATGCGTGTACCTACTAGAATTGCAAAAATGTCAAGCACATTGCTCGTAAGTCTTGAGGCAAGCATCATGCCAAGGGTGAGAGGTTTCAAAAAAATGAGTCGGAAAACGGGAAAGGATAGGAGTGAAACGCGTGACCCTTGTCCATGAGGAGCAATCTACGCCAAACGATCGCCCACATGAATGGCCTACGATGCCACAGACGGTTTGTGCGATCGCAAAAATCGATGAGAGGTACAAGGAAGACCAACCGGCGTTACTCCTAAGAGTACAACCTCGATGATACAAAAGTCGCAAAATGGTACCGGCTCTTTTGGATGGAGAAGCTTCTCACAATTTGTTTTAAGCAATGACATGTTTGCAAGTTGGGTTTGCAGACCGAACCAAGGGTGTCTGATGGGAAAACAATCAACAGAATATTTTAAATACAGAGACTCCAATAACCACCACAACTACGAGTGGGAGATCTATGGGATGTAACGGTCTAGAGGTCCTATCTAATGAGTGACCGAAAATTAACAATCGGATGAGATTTCACTCCCCGACACAATCCGTAGATCGAATGGAACAACGGCAATGTCTACGTGGAAATGGATAGCGCCAAGCCACAACTACCACGCGTGTGACGAAAGACGACAGCAGGATCAGTAGAGGTGGAAGTAGGGGAGGAAGCCGCGATAGCTTAAAAAGCAAGGACATGTGTAGCTGATGCAGCTCAATGTGGCCAAGATCGCACATGACAAGGAGCTTGTGCATGGCTCGTGCATCTCAAGCCAATGGAGGAAGGGGAAGTGGCAGGAGCTAAATCATCGGCCTCGTCAGGTTCATCAGCCCCATCAACATCAGCAAATTTTGCGATGGTATCCAAAGAGTTCGCACCACTCATCCAACAGTATGCTAACGTCTTCCTCAAAGAAACCCCTAAACTCTACCATCTCAACAGGACATCTACCATCGCGTCAGATTGAAACCAGGTGGCCAACCCACGATTCGACGGACCTATCGGACGAGCAATCACGAATAGGCCAAGTTAAAATGCATGTTATAGTAATCATAGCAAGAGGTGGCCTCGCGCACTTGGGAATTCCATTATTGTTGTTGCATGCATTGGGAAAGCTACCTTTGGCAAGGATATGGTTGCCAACAAAGGGCATGGCATGTGTTTGGTGCGTATGTATGATATGTTGTCATTTCCAACTAAGGGCTACCGGTTGAGCTTCGTCCTTGGATGAGAGCACAATGCCATTACAGTACAAACTCCACTAAGTAATGAAAGGAAGGTGGCTGATTGCATTAGCCTAACCTATAGAAGGGGGCAAGGGTGGATAGTGCAGGCATGCTGCCATGCTTGCCAATAGAGGCTTGGATGGAGTATGAGGCTACCAAAGGTGTTGGATGCAACTGGATGGTGGAGAAGTGTCGGACAACCAAGGGTGGTGTGGGGGTATGTGAGGTGTGATGCCTTTATGAGTGGCACCACTACTTGGTTGCTGTTGAGAGGACATAGGTGCTTCATCGTGATGGGACGAAAGCACGTCAATTAAGATGCTTACACCAGGATGTTTGTTTTGCATAAAACAATACATTTGAAAGAGTGCGTTTGTAGCGGGAGGGCCAGTTCGGCCCTCCCACCTCGCGATAGCGAGGGGGTGGCTGCAAGCCACCCCTCGCTATCGCGAGGGCTGGCCGGTGGCCAGCCACCCGCTGGCTACCGGCCGGCCGGCGGCCGACCGGTTGGGTGGCCG
>SZWC01002169.1:144033-162859 GCA_023375785.1 Penium margaritaceum
CCGGCGGCCGACCGGCTGGGTGGCCGGCGGCCGGTCAAGTGGCCGGCCGGCCACCCGCCGGCGAGCCATCGGCCGCCGATCGAGCTGGTGGCTCGATCGGCGGCCAAGAGGCCACGAGGGCCTCGAGGGCGAGGCCTCGTGGCCTCGTGCCCTCGCCCCCCCTCGCCCTCCTTGCAAACGAGCAAGAGAGGACGAGGGATAGGGGGAGCGAGGGTGAGGCAAAATCTACTGGCGCGAAATCGCCAGCGTGCCTCGCACGCGACGATTTCGCGCCAGAACGACAAAACAAAACTCGAAGTTCGTTTACGACGAACTTCGACGTAAAACAAACGGAATAACTCGTGCGAACACACGAGTTCGAGGTAAAAACCCCCGGTTTGGGTCCCAAAACCAGGGGTTAGGTAAAAACGGAAATGGGCCTCCGGAGACTCGAAATATTCGAGTCTCCCTGCTCTGGGTCGTTGATGACGATTGCCCCTCAGTCTTGCGAAGGGGGTAAACCCCTGACGCGGACTGAGAACGCCATTCTGCGAACTCCGACGACGACTTCAGAGCAGGAGCAGGAGACACGGCCCGTTACAGCGTTACAAACATATGATTTAACAAAACGAAAACTTCCATGAGAAAATCCATGAAAACAACATGTCGATGAAGTTTTTGGGATTCAACTACACAGTTTTCCATTCAAATGAAGTACAAAAAGTGAATAGTGTGCTTTGACCAGAATGAAGACGAAGTGTCCACTGATTGCCTATTTATGTAAAGAATAGCAAACCACCGCATAAAACTCTAAAGGTTTCACAAGTGCACTCGAGAGCTTGCGTACAATTGCGTCCGCTCTCAAATTGACACAACACTTCACTGGATACGAAATTGTCTACAAGGGATTTTGGCACCCCACTGCATTCAAGCCGAGATGCACAGGGTAAGCCAACAATGATTGAAGAAGAAGGCTGAACGTGCAAACCTGACACTGCTCAGTTGAACACGCATCGTAGACAATGCACAAATGGTGAAGAATATGGCGACCTTGTTGCCGTCCAGACCCTTGGCCCTCTTTCGAGCTCTTGAAGAATCCATGTAATACAAGACCCCTAATGAAAGACATCGAACTCGACTGTTTCATAGCTGCATGATCAAATCGACAAGTTTTTTCTCAGGGAAAAAAATTCAGGTGGAACGTTTGAATGCGTTGAACGTAACACAGTGGATCTTCAAACTTGGCGAAAGACTCAGGTAAGATGCTCTCCTTGAATGAATATCTTGTTTTTATGATATTTTTTTGCACAGACTGTGAATTTTTTATGGCTTTTATACGTGCAACCGATGTCGAGCGTGTCCCGAGGAATGTTTGAATGGTAAGTCAGCAAAAAACCATAGTTCCGTGATGACACTTAATGTCATTTGTGTAGGTCGTTGTTGTGAGTAGAAGGAAAATCTCAACAAAATTAGACTCCATTGAGTAGAAGTCCACTTCAATTTAATTCAACATAAAGATAAGATTATGTTGGTGGAACTTTGAAATCAATGAGTTCATTTGAAAATGATTCTGGTGGCGCATAAGAACTCAATGAGAACATTTTTTTAACTGGAACAGGCAACTAGTGGCATTGGCTGCACGCAGGCTTGCATCGGGGTTACGTAGTAATAGACGGAAGCCGGGTTCAAACATGTTATCTGCCTTGGAAACGAGTTTTGCTGGACCTTCCCCTCCTGTCCGAGAAGTTGTCGTCGGTGAAGTCAAGTGCTTGCTTGATATGTCCGGTATTTGTTTCGGAAAAAACCCTGGTTGCTATGCGAAGTCTGTCTGATTCGCATGTATTTCTCGGACTGGGAGTCGCTTCCGCAAGGAAAATCGCGCTCATAGAGGGCCTGTCTTCTGGACGCGACAGAAGTGCAGAAAAAAATACCTGGAAAAAACTCGATGGGCTGTCGGTGGACAGAAACACCGACCGCAGACGGAATTGCCGTTAAGGAAATCATTGTGCGGCGGATTTTCTGACGTCAGCGCTGATTCTTGGATTCCGAACCGATTGCATAGGGCTACTACGTAACCCCAAAAACTGGTTTACATGGTAGCAGAGTTCAGATGTTATTACGGAATTCCCAGGAGTGGGCATTTGATTTGGGGCACTGGACTGCACGCATGGACGTGGGGTACGCGTGGTGTGCGTGGAGGAGCAGCATGCGCGTATTTACAAAATCCGCTCAAGAGGTATTTGCAAGAAACAAAAAGCGTCCTTGCTAATGTCCATAATTGGAATGGGGTTTGGTAATGTAAACGTCATTCTCCGAGCACTCTGATCGTGCTCGGTTCTGACATTGTCGTTGTGGTCGGCCACAACGTGTGTAATGAACAAGCCAGGTGTCTGAACTAAGAATCGCTGCTGATGTGGACTGGGTGGAATCGGAGGTGACTGAGGTGGCACGAGAAGCCGTTTCTTCACAACTGTGTTATGGCATCCATCGTCGAATCTGATCAGCGAAACTCGGTTTGACGTTGACAAAGCCCAGGTGTTTCTTCCCCTGCTGACGACGGATAAAGGGGGTGGGACGTGGCATCAAGGGGTGTTCCAAACAACGACGAGTCATATACTTGTCGTGACCTTTAAATTCGAACAAAAAGGTCGAATTGGAAAACACAAGCTCTAGTAAGTCGCAAATCAACCGACTATATGCCTATTTTGCAAATTGGCATCGCTCGTACGGGACAAAAAAAGTGAACATCCCCGAACAACAGACAAGCCAAATTGAATATCATAAGCGCACACAAATGATATTGATCTTCAAGAATCCAATGCTGGGATGTCATGCATCGAACAAACCAGATGAAATTCTAGATCTTCACAAATTAAATGTGTGTGTTGACCAATTACTGAAATGGAATGGGCGCCAGGTCATGAAGACGCCAAAAGGAGACACGATGCTTTAATTTCATGCCAATAAATGTGATGTTCAGATTTTTTTGGGCATCCAAGATAAAAAACAAGATTCGAGATATGCTATGGGAGAACAATAAGGGAATGGTACTCTAAACAACACCAATGCATGTTTTTAAGGACTGTAGGTTGCGAAAATGACTCATGAAGGTTGAAAGGTATTTTTGGAATGATATCATGAAAATTAAACCTTCCGAAGCTATTGTAATGATGAATGGTTGAGGTGATAATGTGTCCAAAAGGAGCAATATTACTGTTAAAATTCAAATGAACGATTCAGAATAAAAAGAATTGTATTCTGAAAATGACAAAGATATCATTCATCCTGATGATAAACTGGCATTACAAGAAGAAAAAGTATGAAATTGATTTTATATATTGAATTAAATAAATGAAACCAAAAAATATAAAATACAATTGAAAATTCAAGTAAAATATATTTCCTCCTAGAAATGAACCTGAATTTCACTTTCACTACTAGAGGTATGTAGTTCAAGATTTCTAAGATATAAAGCAAACTAAAAGTCATTTTGCATAGTAAACTTCGTACAACAAACCAGCAAAAGTGAATTGATTTAATGGGCACATTGAACTTAGAAATTATTAAAAATGTCACTCATATGTGCCTTGTGCCTCTAAACTCTTTGTACATCTTCTTACTGACAGATTATTGAATGATTGAAGATGTTTCTGTCAATGGATTTGTTTTTTTTTTCATTGATGTTTGTTTTCCAATGTTTGAAAAACAAGCTGAAATTGAAGTGATTCAAGGTCCAAGATATAAACTTTATTTCAAATGATATTTTAAACTCGTCCTATAACACAATTTATGTGAAATCAAAATATGATGATTAGAGTATGATTGCTATTATTTAACATGATGCACGTTGTCAAATTTTGTCCACGTTCAACCATAGTTTTCCAATTTTGATGTGTCCTACCAAAACATGGAAAAGTCCTTTCAACTCATAAATTGATTTAAATGAAAGGTAATGGTTTTATTTTTCAACTATTTGAAATGCTTGCTAGTATTCATACATTATCACAAAAGACACGGATTCTATTTAAAATTTATCGCAGATTCAAAGTATCTATTGTTTAGATTTTTCAAAAAATCTGCCCCCTCTCTACTTTTGAGTGGGCTGAATGGATCTGAAGGAAAGAGGGTAATATTCCATTTTATATTCGTAACTCAAGGAAGTGAACGATGAAGGGGAATGGGAGGTAATTTCCACCCACTTAAAGGGGGAATGCTTTTTTCACCCCTGCAATGATTTGTTATTGGAAGGACAACCACAAAAAAAGGAGAAGACAATTTCTACTCGCTCCCTATCTCACGAAGGGATCAATGAACCTTAAGGACTATGTGGAATGTTTTATTTCACTCCTTTCTTTACATGGTAATGAAATGCATGAGTTGTATGATTGAAAGGAGAAGAAGTTTCCTTGCTCTTATTGCCCTAACTGTGTCATTTAGGATTCATCAATAGTTAACATATTGGGAGATGATGTAGATAATTCTTTCCATCATAACTTCACGTGTGAATGGTGTTGTGTTTTAGACAAGTTATGGTGATAGAAAAAGACATTTTTGGGTTTTATTTAGATTTTTTTGAACAATGTGTAAACACAATTGAAGTCGAATGAATATAATCTTTGTGATACAATAGCCAATATTCCTTAGACAGAATAAAATGTATGAAGACATTCAAATTTCAATTTCCGAAGATCATTTGAAAATGCTTGATTTCCGTAAAAAAGATGAATTTGATTATCAACACACCATGATTAAACATTATTCAATGAGTAATATCTCATGAAATGGATATTTGAAGTTAAAATGCGATTGAGGTTTCCAGGAGGAAAAATTGTAATTGATGAAAAGAAAGACAATAAAGTTGCATGGGCTTTGTGTAATCTATTGAGTTTTGCAAACCAACCAACCTGCTTAACACGGCTGGTTGACCTCCATGTGGCCATGAAAATATGGCAATTAATGAAGAGGAATATCTTCATAAATATGTGATTCCATATGGGTTTTGAGCTTATAGGAGAAGAAACATAATGATCATTTTTGAACCCTTGTTCTCAAAATTTTCCACATTAATGTTTTAATATGAAAGCACTATTTCAGTATCTCGCAATATACGTGTTTCATAATCATTATTCTGAATGGGGAGGAAACATAATCCGTATTTTATTCTCTTCCCAAAGCTGATTTTGACACTAGTTGTATATGATTTTGATTTACATCCAAAACATCATCAAACATGCTAAACATTCACAAGTGCAATGGGTTTTAGTGATTGAAATAAAAATATAAAGTAGAACATGCAAATGCATCACCTTTGCACTATTTGTTGATAAGTTCTTATTACACATTGAGGACAATTGATAAATAAGGAAATAAAAAAAGGTTCATTACCTGATGATGATGTTGAGTAAGAATAGATAGATATTTAGAAGCATGATTTTGTAATGTTTTGTAATGGAAAAACGTTGCCTTGAAAATCCTAGTGAGCATTGATGAAATGAAATTGTTTTTCTTAATTAAGGACATTAGTGTGCTTATCATTTTAAAATAGCAAAAGATAGTAACTTTTATCATTCTTATGTTTAGTAAACTTAGCCAAAGCATTTTGGGATATGAAAAAACCTTCTTTGAATATGAAAGTTCGAATGTGTGTAAAAAAATGTTTAAATAATGCACTTGACAAAATAGGACATAGTGATAGGAAAATCCATCTAGAGACTTTTAGTGTCATCTGTGATGGGTTTTGTTCCAACGTCATTATACCATCCTCTATGGAAAGAATCAAGTAGTAGGTTTTTTTCCTCGAGTACTTATGAGAGAAAATTGTAGCTTTTTACTTAATTATAGGAGAGAAATTGGTCTTTGCTGTTTATGAACATTTTTGTTTAGAATACACTTGTTAGGTGCTTCCACTTTGATTGAATAGCGATTTCTAGAATGATTCTCAGCGGCTACAATAGGTTAAGTGTGTGTATGAAAATTCTTAATTTTGCTAAGATGATTCAAGAATTTCCTTATTTTTTACATGCATAACCAGACCTTATGTATTGGATCGTTTCTAGGAAAGTTTTAAGGCAGAAAATAATATCATGTATACCTACTTGAAAAATACATTTGCAATCTTATGAGGATGAGGGGTGGTTGATAATGTGTTCTAATGGAGGGAAATTGTAAAACAATTTGCTTTTTCCAAACGTGAAAGGACGTTTAGAGGATGTAAAAATCGGTTTTATATCTAGGAATTCGATTTTAGCTTGTGGATTGATGTGAAAAATTGCTTTGTTGTCTTGTATCTTACACATTACACGAACATAAAAATTTATCATTTGTCTAACCATATCATGTGGATTTGGTTTATGGATACATATGTTACGAGACAAATACAAGAAAATTATTCTTACTCATATTTTGAAGTCAAAGACACCAAGAAACACATGATATTGTTGAGTGAATCATGAAAATTTACCAACTGGTGTGTTCAAATGAATTGGTTGTGAAAGTTTGATGTATATAGCATTCTTTTTGGGGACCCAGGGGGTTGAGACATGTGATGTTGTTGGTTTGATGTTTTTATTTGGTTCATCCTTATTGCAATATGATTTGTAGAAATTAGTCTCTTACTTTAGCAAACGACGCTTTGTTTAATGCAATTTCACTTTTAGCCCTGATTTTTTGACCCTCTCCATTTTTCTGGTCTAAAAAATGCAAATTATTATTACGAACATTTTGCATTACAACACGAAGCTTGGTACTTTTTTTGTTTATGTGGAAGAGCATTGATTTTTGTTCAGGGAATTGATATTATATGGTTTCAAACAAGTATTTATGGGCCCTTTTCCCAAATAGATATAAAATATTGTTTTGTGTTCCATCAATCATCCATGAGAAGAATTGTATGCTACCATTGAAAAGTGGTTTAAACCTTTTTATCTGAAGGAAAAAAGTATTCGAGGAATTTTGATATTATTACCATGGAATTTTGATATTATTACCATGGAATTTTCATATTATTACCAAGGAAAAAAGTAATCGTTTACTCCTTTTCCGCCCATTTTAAAGGTATATGTATAGATTTATGCTTCTAGTTATATACTTGATGTTGATTTCAAATGAAAGTATTTCTCATGATTACATCTGTAACAAGGTTTCCCTTTTTTATTCCACATTAGGGACAACGTTTGAATGATTTGGGATCATGAGGTCTTTCTTGCTTTTCATAATGCAGAATGGTAATCAAGCTCGACTCTTCTGAACTGATGATGAAAGGAGGATAAGGATTTATCCACGTATTAATGACTGAGAGAGGATGCACTCACAAGAGGTGTTGATCTCGCCATGTGGAGTTGGCAACCCCTCTTAGCGCACAATGTTATACATCTTTATTTGAATATTTGATTTTTTACCGAGTTTGTTTTCCTAGTCAAATAGATAGGATATGTCACTTGATCAAGAATTGTTTCAACAATCCTTGCACAAAGTATCGTCAAATAGGTGAACAATTGCATCATGTTTTGTTTCTTTAACATTTCATATTGTTGGTGCACTATCTTTTCACAATTTTTTATGTCCATGTTCAATTCAAAATGGCTTTGCATTTGACAAGCTCATAATGTTCCATTTTAATTTGTAGTAAATGTTTTAAAAAATGATACTCATTGAATAATGGATTAGTGCGTCATGGTAAAATACAAGTCATAGGACTTTTCTTCGTTTCATAGGTTTTTATCATCCTACAACGTGGTTTTCCCTCTTTAGTGGATTTCAAGGCAGTTTTCAAGGCCATGTTCTATGATGACACATGGACATTGAAAGTGCGTACATTGAACTTTTTGACATTCTAGGTAGTTGTGTGCGATCCCTCCATCACAAAATATACATTTAGAGACGTTACATTACCGAAATCAAGGATGGAAAAGAATGTCAAACTAAATGAGACAAACTTTGAAGAAACTAAATGGAATCATGGTATTATATGAACTTGATGAGGTTTAACCTGGAATAAGGATTATTGAATTTAAAATCATGTTAAAAATGAAATTGAGAATAACGAGGATATTGTGTGAAGCACAATATTGCTGAAGGGTTTTTATGGAGGCAAGCTCCAAACATCGGACATGGTGCATTATGGTAATAGATTTGGTAACCAAAACTGAATAGGGTTTTAGCTACATTGGTGGTGTGCAAACGGGGGTAATTGTACCCGATCTTATTAGGCGTCAAACAAATAAGGTGACATTTTGATACAAAAATGAATCATTGATCTAGATGGTCCATAGTTGGGCATTTCTTGTAGTAAGCACTTGTTGCAAGTAAAGCACGTGATTCAGGTAAAAGGAAGGTATTTGTCTTTGGTAAGTAACCTTTTGAAATAAGGAATAGATATTTGCAAGGGGCAAATCCAAAAAAAGAAAGGTTGGTGTACCTCGTACCCTCTTCATTGTAATAAACTTATTATAACTTGTGTATTATTCTTGTTGCTTATAGACATATCCAAGTTTATCCTTTTGTGTCCAAGTGTGCTCTCCATGTTCCAAGGTGTAATTATAAAGAGGTCATTTTCTGAAGTGTGGTATTGCAGCCCACGCCAAGCGTAAGGTTGTAATGCATTCAAAGATCATCTTTCGTAAAGAAGCCAAAGGCATGGACTACACCAAACAATGTTAAGGCTTAGAGAGAGGGAGATTCTTAGATTTTAATTATGTAATATTTTAAAAAATTTACACATTTTGTCAACCTCCAAAAGGCCTAAAATGCATGTATATTCGACAAGGGGTAACCTTGATTCACCTCAAAGGCAACAAATTCTCATATGCGACTTTCAAATAAAAATCAATTTGTGTTTTGGTTGCTAAATCAATGTTTCTTTTTTAATATCTATGTTACAACAAATCCATGTGAGCAATGTAGTGGAAAATGAGGGAGATTATGAAGGTGGTCGGAGCACTCAAGCTACCAAGTGAGCAGATTATTTTATAGATGACTCATTTGCAAGATAAACTATTGCTAGATAGGTCTCGATGGCACGTTCCATGTGTTTGAAAACACAAAAGCTTAAGGCACAAGTAGGTAGAATTCCCTCACTCAAGGGTGTGAAAGTTTGACCAAGTTTTGTGCCATAATCAATGACTCTGGGGCTTTTGATTACCCTTCAATGGATGATTTGTTTTCAATTTATTGAAGGTGACACCACGATGGTGATCATCATATGAGTGGTGGTGTCACCCAAATGTTGACCACTTGTAATGGTTTTGCAAACGCACCTACGCAACATGCACGGTATTGGTAGCCAGGCATGGTGTAGTCTCAAGCACGTATGTCTATGGCATGGGAGTAATTAAAGCAAGCCATAGTAGATGGAGTCGTTTTAGTGAACATCTTCTTGGTCGCACATAAGAATCTTATGGAGAAGAAGTAGATTGGACTGAAGTAGGGAGTTACACACTTTTATTTTTGTTGTGATATGATATTGATAATATGAGCAATAAAAAGATGGTTGACAACTACCACAAATGTTTGGAGGCAAGAAAATAGACATGATGGAGATAGTTTGAGTGATTGTGGCCATTGTTGAGTGCATTAATGCACTACGCTACAATCAAGGGGATTGATATGAGCAAAAATATCATTTTTGCATTGCACAAGCATGGTGTTTTTTTGGAGATGAATGAAGTGCAAGAAGGCTAGCAACACAACTAGTTGTGTGGTGGACGTCTTAAGATATTCAGAAAGCTTGAGCATAAAAACAAGAAATGTAGATAGAAGAAACAAGGAAAGGAAAATGATGAGTTTGTAGTGGATGACCAAATTGTGGTGAAGGTAATCGTATTAGCCAACATTGGGGTTAGAAATCATTTGAAACCTATTGAGCTTTTGAGCCTTTAATTGTTTAGTGAAGGGATTTTGATCATTGTGGTAATTGTTATGAAACCCGATGTTTCATTTGTTTTTTCTTTATGTTTGAGGGACGTCAAACTCTTCATATAGAATCTTTTTCGGATTTTTGTGCTTCAAACTCAGTGTTCAGTGTCAAACTTATGAAAAGGATGGTGCTTGTACGGAGAATTGGGAAGCAAATTATGGCCAAGTTGGTGTAAGGGGAGCTATATTGTTCATTTTTAGTGAAACCTTATGGATATGTTTTTGTAGGGTTTTATGCAAGGTGAAAGTTTTCATTTTCTTAATGGATGCGTATGATTCCATAAGGGAATGAGATTGATTGCATTTGTGGAATCGTGTAATGGATTGAGTGTACAACTTGGTCAAGGTAATAATCAGAAATGAACTTTTATTCCATTATGGAAACAATTATGGGTAATCACTTAAAACTCACATGCATCATGATCATTGGAGCAAACGTGTATTTCTAAATTATAAATATATTTAGAAACTGTCTCAATAATGCATGTGAGCAAATCGTATTGTTCAATTCCTTTTGCACAATCAAATTTATAATGGGGTTCATATGAAATTATTTTTGTTTTGTGATCAATTCATGTTCACTAAGTTTATCAATTAATGGTAGAATTGGTGATAAATGGATGCATTTTGAAGTACATTTATCCTCAATAGTCGCTCTTTGCTTTCCCATCGTTCCATGAAAATTTATGTAGTTTTGTCGAGTCAATAGGAAACATCTTACAACAATGCACATGTTTTCATCACTATTGATCTTAAATTACATATATTCTACGTCTTGTGTTTTAACAAACCAAGATTGCACAAAATACTTTTCACATCATGGGAGAAACATGAAAGTGCCAGCAGGTGTGAATAATGAAAAAAAATTTGATCTTAGCTTTTAGTTTCGAGGAATAGCAGAGAAGGAAATCAAAACACAATTGATGATGTCACATGACCCACACAATGAATGATTCTCGATCAGCCTTAATAGTCTTTGTAAATAGCGCAAAAAACTGTGGGAGGGCTTCTTTAGCCATGCTTTTGCGTACAGTGCGCCTTAAGAATCATCAAAAGATGCACGCATTTGAGGCATCTTCAACCAATTCCTTCTTGTTTTGTAGCCAAAGAGTTGATGGCAACAACCAATTTATGTCAAGGTTTTGCATTTTGGGTCCCCTTAGGTTAATGTATCCATTGTTAATGTTGTTCTTACCAAAAACAAATTGGTCGGATTGCCATTCATTGTAATCAATCTTCGTGGCTTCTTGAAGAGGTTTATATAGGCGCGAATCATGTTACACTTCTTTCAATCAATGATGGTTGGGATGAAAAGTAAGCAGATAAAGGGATAGTGTGTCTTGAGGAACTTCCAAAATTCTGAAATGATGAGCTGCTTACACATATCAAGGAAAAGCATACGTTTCTTCTTCTTCACAATCTTGTGTTTACGCTTGCACTCTTAATTGAATTAGAGGCTATGTGGGTGTTTGTTTTGTGAATCGTCTTTACGTTGACCAAATGTTTTTTTTTGGTGAGCAAGAATTATTCCTCCTTCATGGTTCTTTGTTCATCGGTATTCTTTTGATGTTAGTGCTTTGAATTCTAGATGGAAATGAGTTGCAAGGGTAATATTTTAGTAGCCATTGTGGATGCCTCCAATTTGGTTGTCTGCTACTAATCGTCAAGGACCACATTGGGCATCTCCTTTGAATTTAAGAGAGTCTTAGTGCAATCTTCTACACCAATGGCTTAGAAAAAAGTTCCATAATCAATACATTAAGGACATATTACAAATTGTACAAGTTGACCCGCATGTCTTGCGATAAGGAGTATGTTATTGCATGTGTGGACAACATTCACCACAAAGAAGGGGTCCTTATAGATGATGACCATGAAAGTGGCCACACGTTTGTGAATTACGTCATCCTCCTAATTGGATGACATCGTTTGCACCACCATTGTCACGTTTTTGTAGGACTACTCCATGTGCTCTTGGATAATGTTGCGTATAAAGGTCATGCTCGCACAATTAGAAGGAACTCATTTGGGCGCGACTCCGAGGTCAAGCATGGACAACCTCATGTATAGTTGTAGAGTTATGGATGGTAAAAATACCATGCAGTTTAGTTAAAGATTAAAGATTAAATCAAAGAAGGAAGCGCAACATAAAAACGATGAGTTTGCTTTGAAGTGGAGCTTTGAATCTTTATTTCTTCATCATCGGTTAGGTATGGTTCAAATATTAAAGAAGAAATCATTACGTATTTGGGTTCTTCCCAATGATAAACAATGGACAACACCTATTAATCGTAGGCAAAACGACCTATCACCATTGAATACAACTTGCACAAAAGCTTGACCACTTTATCTGTTTTCATGATGGTAATCATAGGGCCATGGATATTTGTGAGTTGACCGTCGCCAAGCCAATCGAGATGTTTTCCTTGCACTACATAGGTCGGAGGCACTTTGTTTGTGGGTTCGTTCTCACATGAGTCATTTGGATTATGGGCCCTAGCTTGCAACGGAGGGAGAAGCATGTGCGTAGTGGCTTGGGGTTTGTGCGGACCCTTAACACTTCTTCTCTCATATGGTTTCGGATGGATGTGGATGAGTTCCCTTGTGCATTATTAGAGTATCCTCTAGGGCAGCTTCGATGGATGTGGATGAGTTGCCTTGTGCAAGTAAAGATGGTGCTATCGCATTAAAAAAATTGCTGAGGTGAAAGGCTCTTCAGTTGAAGGCAAGAAGAAACATGGTTTGGAAAAAGGTCAAAAGTGATGAATTCCACAACTTAGACCATCATTTGAGAAGCACTTGTGACTGGATGCTAGGTGTGGTCAAAGTGTGCACCTTAGGTAGGACGGTTGAAGTGAACATATAACGGACAATGCTAATGAACAAATAAGCGGTCAATTTGACAATCACCAAGCATAATAGCTCAAACAATCGATAGTCAAATTTTAGTAATCAGAAACATATTCTTTCTATTCATGTCTAATGGATTTGAATTGTGGATGGGTCTAAGTTTTGTTTTATACCTTATAAGTCTTTACGGTTAACCACACTAAATTCTTTAATGCACCCTATGATATTTTCAGTGATGAGGCAACTGGTCATAAATGTATGAAATGTAAAGAAGCAATCTATAATAGGCAAGGTTGTAAAATTTTGTTTTGGAAGCATAGGAAACACAATGAGAGCTAGAGTAGTACAAAGCAAAAATAGCAAAGTTCTTACAAGCAAAAAAGGGAAGGTGAGATACTTACAGTCATGCATTCCTTTTTGAGCTACCCAAGAGCATTCCAACAAACAAGACATCATCCAAATGATTGAGCTTGTATAGTAGGCAAATTCATAGTAGTGTTTTGCAAATTGCAAGATAAATTATAAGTTTTGTAAGTTATAGAATAAGTAGGAAGAGTAAAAAAGAAAGGGCTTATCAAGTTGCTTGTGTCTTTCTATGCCAAACATATCTTACTTGTTCAGAAAAGGATTTTAGAGCTATGCATGTACATGAAAAATCACATCTTATATACATTACAGTTTAAAACAAATAGCTGTTGCCAAGCATGAAGGATTTCTTTGAGTAACTTTCGAGAATGTTGTTTTTTGAGAAAGATGCAATTTAGCTCACCTTTGATCATGATTATGCAAACCCACGTGCAGACTATGTTTTAAACATGGTATGACCATTTTGAGAACGTTTGTGAAGTTGTGTTTGTTGATTAACATTTTCCATCATTCATGAGTCTTATGAACACGATCTTCGATCCTTTCTTGGATGCGTTTCTGGTGATACTATTTGATGACATCATTTGAAGATGTGAGAGGCACTCCTTAGAAAGATAAGTTTTGTACAAAACTCTTGTAGTGTGGTTTTGGGAAGAGGTGGGTTGAGTTCCTTTGGCATGTTTTGAATGGCAAGGGTCTTTGTGATGAATTATGAAGGTTGAATAAAAAAATTATTTTTATAATTCCTTGAAGAGTATGTGACCTTTATATGTCCCAAGATCTTTTGAACCATCACAAGTACATTCAGAGGTCCTTTTTGAAGGCCGCATGTTAAACATAACGACATAGGGAAAATCAAAACTGGAGCTTTGATGAGCTTATGTTTTTACTATGTAACGCTGTTATGCTTGAGCATGTGCATAGGTTAAGGAGTATGCCATAGCTATGGTCACAAGTAAGAATGCTATGAATGTTGTCTAAATGAACAATCATTGAAAGGGGCAGCAGCCTCTTTCATACTCTTTTTCTTAAATGAAAGGTGCGTAACTCAAATGCAGAGTTTATTAAAAAGAGATGGAGGCCATGATCAAATCCTTTAAGCATTGCATGTGCTACCTTGAGTTGTGGCACTACGTATTATTCATAAAACATTATGCCCAAAAGTATGTGATTACATTTTTTAGCTTAAGTCATTTTCAAACTTTGTGGATAGATGCATAAGAAAAAGTTTTGACAAAGAAATGTAGTACAAGTCTAGGAAGGTGAATCCAACATATACTTTTTTGTGGAGGCAAACATTAAGCCTTCACTCATCTCAATGTTTTTAAGATCTCCTTTCATGCTTTAATAGTTTAAGCACAACGTTTGCGTGGATGGGAATTTCATGAGGGGCTGTGATGAAGGATTGAATGTGGGATGGAGTATATAATTGAATGTGCAAGATTGCAAGGGGTTCCTTTTGGCCCTTCCACCATTGAATTTGTTGAGGGATTAAAAATTGTATGATACCTACAAATAAAGACACTAGTGCTACTCGAAGGATGGGGTAGCCTTAGCACGATAATGTTGTTTTTTATCACAGGTGATTGAATATTAAAGGTTGGTGAGTAGTGGAGATGTGTAGAAATGCATAAAGGCATGAAGGACCACATGAAAAGGGGATTTAGTCATTGCTCGTTCCGAAAAAATCCAAGAAACTCAACTTTCTTATTTTCTTTAATGGGTTCCTCATGACGTTGTAGGGCAACAACATTATATTTGTGGTGGTGGAAGAATGTTCCAGGATAGACCATTTTGTTCCTTGTCTTGAGTGCATCACAACTAAAGTCCTCCTTCAAGTAATCAAGTACCATGGATTGCTATAATGGAGGGAATTAGATTGCCATCCGTGCTCAACTATTGTTTTCTAAGAGATTTGAGAAGGATGCTCGGAACATGATTGTAATGCACCACGTAACATTAGCCATATAGTGACACATGGATGAACGGCATGATCATGAGATTAGAGTAGGTTTTTTGGAGCATGGTTCCAACAAATGTTATGGGTTGACAAGAGAAAATCAAAGTTGCAAAGTTCACCAAGAAAGTAACGATGTCATGATAAAGATGAGTTCAATGTATAACGTGGTATATGGCCTCAAGCCTCTGAGCCCACCCGTGCTTCCTAGTCAAAGATCTTTGGGCCATGAAATGGATTTCTCTTTGGTTACCCTTGGCATGGGATTTAGTGCATCAACGCTTGAACAATCTAGTATACACTCACATGTGGAAGAGTTCCAAGTGGGTTAACAGGTGTTGTTCAACTATGTTGGCTTGAAATTGATAGGAATTTGGAGCGTACAGCTCAAGCCACAATATTAGGGCCCATTCCAAGTCATTGTAATGTTATCAACTGTTTCTTACATATTGAAGTTGCTAGCTCACTCTATTATGCATGTAATGTTTCTTATTTCTTTACTTTGAGCATAAGAACTCGTGCATCGTGTGTGCATATATCCCATGACCATCTTCCATAGTCATGGGATACTTGCACATCCTAATAAACAAGTTAAGGGAAGTGCGGAATCTGACTAAAAAATGTTTCTTTCACATCGGGAGAACGGAAATTGTTGTGAGTATTTTGTCAAAATTGGGGTACATAATGGGGCAAAACACTTTGGAAGAAGAGGTCAACTTAAATGACAAGGATGCTAACATAATGCATTAAGTGTTTTTATGCGTGCCTAGATGTTGAGCATCCAATAAGGGCTTTAATGTAGCAAGGTGCCCCTCATTTTCTACATTTTGTAGGCTCTTGTTGGAATTTTGGAGATAGTTGAGTTCGTTGTTTTAGCATGAAGTTAGGCGTTGAGTTTGCCTTAATTCTAAATAAATACTAACTTTGGATAGAGGATGAGGAGCGTGGCATTTTCACCAATATGTATCGTATTGTAGTAAAAGGGAGGGTGTTTTGTTTGCATTTCATGCTCTTAAAACATGCAAACGGAGTGCTTTTAGCTCTTGTCACATACCTTGTGATGAATCTATTTCTTAAGGGGATGTATGAGCGGTGAGCTGCAGACATTAGAAGCGGTTAATTGTCGTACTAGATTTTGTAACTGCGGTTCTCAATTCACTGGTAAGATATTTGGTGGAATGCAAAATTGGGCAAGTGCACCCACCATTGAGAGGTGTGGAGCTCATACGTGAGCTTTCCATGAGATCTGAGCCCGTCATTTTGAACTGTTAATGGCCAGACACGTATCGCAGTATGAATTATTTCTAGTTCACTAAGGGAATCATTTGTGAAGAGAGCACTGGTAG
Organism: Penium margaritaceum; assembly: GCA_023375785.1. Classification (NCBI taxonomy): domain Eukaryota; kingdom Viridiplantae; phylum Streptophyta; class Zygnematophyceae; order Desmidiales; family Peniaceae; genus Penium; species Penium margaritaceum. The sequence goes on from SZWC01002169.1 coordinate 160,444, forward strand.
AGCTGCAAGTTTCTTTTGGTAACAAGTTAAGAAAGAAGTAGGTAAGGTTTGTGCTCAATAGGCTGTACAATATGAACACATTTTTCTCTCCATATTATGATCAAGTTACCATAACTTGTGGTCCATAGTTTTTGGAGTCATTTCTTTCATACATATTGAAGTTCTTTTTATCGTGAATTTTCTCTCCACACACTAAGGTTTAATCTTTAATTGGCACAAACGTTCATAGTGTTTCCTTCTTTCGTTTAGAAAAATGAAGGATTGAAGGATTGTGGCAAATGGAGGATTGTGGCAAATGGATTTAAAAGAACAAAGAAAAAATGTTTTTTTTTATTTTCAAATGAATAATGTGGTGCTCTGTGTTACTCTTCATCTCATAACACTACTTTGATGAAAATCAAGAATTATTTTTATTTCATGTTAAAAGTTCAGATGGTTAAAGGCTGGTGTTTGAATTGGTTCCAGCTTGTGGTGATTTTATAATTTCAATCAGAGTTATGCTAAGTTACCTTTATTTTATACACCGAAAGAGTGGTGTATCAAATGGTTTACTCTTATGTTGAAAATGTTTTTCATAGATATTCAACATAATGCTTCATCTTTAAGGCCCGTGTGTTCATTTATTGTACAAGATAAAAGTTACCATGGATTATACTTTTTATGTTCTAGCTTCTATGAGAAGTCTGTAATCATTGATATGTTTACGTCCCAATACCCTTGTGAATCAATCATTTTCCACATTAGGTGAGCACAATTTAAAAAGCTTCACTATTTTTTGAAGTGTACTTTTGATTGCCCTTTGTAGTAATCTTTGAAACTAATGCAGAACTCATTTAGTTTTTCTTTGTCAAAGTACAATTGAGTACGCTAGCAACATTGTTAATATGTAAACTCACTTCTTATGTGAAAATTAGGCAATCCCATCCACTAAATTTGGGTCAATTGATGAGAGTTTTTGGAGTGAACTTCTTCGAAAGAATATCTACACATGTTTGAGAGAGGTTTTTGGAATGCATCTTGCTGTTCTCTTTTCTTAGTGCTTGCAAAATGCAAATGATAACAACCATAGGAACTTTATTTTCTTTCAATATTGAGAGTAGATCTTTACAGATGATGGTGCTGAGCATGGTGATTGAATCTCCAATGCGTCCTCAATTTTTGTGTCTTGTTAGCACGGGCTGATATGTGTTATGGTTCAATTCATACGGTGTAGAAGTGACGATAAACACTGTTGATTTCATGTTTAGTCGGAACTTGGTAAAAGAGTGAAGACATAATCCACGCGCGCTAACCAAGGAATGTGTCCATACACGTGCGGTAACTCATTCGACATCATATACGTGCAACAAAACTTCATCCTGGTGACCAACATTATAGCACGAATTTAGATTCTTTACAAGGAAAACCACGATGACGAGGAAGAATAGTTGATAGAGTAAAACCAAAAACAATGCTAGTTTGAGACAATGAGACTTAGAATGCATTTTTCTCCATATAGATCTTACTCTGTGCTCGATACAAACACTTTACAAGTAAAGAAAAGTAGGTTCTATCATGAAACGTACAAATGAGGGCGCATTTATTGATAAGCCTACAAACATACACGTTTTCAATCCTATGGGGGAAAGAAAATTCTTAAAGCTATATAAACGACTCTTCACCACAAATTCCTATATCTTTTAATACGAAAACTTGTGAACCAAATATTGTATCATGATAATGAGAATAAAACTAAAACATTCAAATCAAGGTCCATTGAATTCATTCAAAATCATACAGTAAAAACATTGTGTCTTAAAAGTGAAAATCAAATCATATTTAAACATCAAAATAGAAGAAAAGGCTTTTATTCATTTACATAAATTCAATACGTTTGAAACAATTCATTTTCAATATTCATTCGAATTACAAGTTCATCTTCGTACTTGTGTGCTCATATATACGGGTGATCAATTTTAAATCAATAATTAGAAACCATTTTGTGTGAATAATATTTTCTTGTGAGAAACATATCTTCATCCATATCAATGTTTATGTGCATATAGTTATATGAAAAAGCATAGTTATGTCTACACTAAAGTTCACATGTTATTCAAAATTCAGATCCATATCCATATTGCTTCCATATCTACGTCTATACTTACATGAAGAAAAAAATATTTATCTTTATTTCTCTATATGTATATCTTTATTTATATCTTTATCTATATCTATATCTAGATATATAAATATCTATATCTATATCTATATCTATATAAATGTTTAAATCTCTATCTTTATCTATATCTATATCTATATCAATATCTATATCTATATCTATATCTATATCTATATCTAAATCCATATCTATATCTATATCTATATCTATATCTATATCTATATCTATATCTATATCTATATCTATATCTATATCTAT